>BRYE01000007.1:6238258-6240758 GCA_030159115.1 Actinidia arguta var. hypoleuca
GTTAATGGAGGTTATTGACCTTTGAAAAACGTGTCTAGTTTCTCATAATCCAACGGTTATTATTCCAAATAAACCGTAACTGACAACGTGCGTGTCGCATTCAACGTGCGTGTCAGAGACCGTGATCTTTGGCGCGGATCTAGGATTACGTACTCACGATTCTTCCGTAATTTCGTGGGGACTATCGAATATTTCACGGCCATGACGCCACGTGAACGTGATCCAATGGTTTGTCTTTGTTTGAGAAGAACATTTTCTAAAGTTAAGATTTGAACTTAAAATTTTAAACTTTAAAGTAAAGTCAGTAAGTAGCCTAATTTTTTTGAGGTTTTAAAATTATTTTATTTTTAAATTTTTTTACTATTTAATTAAATTTTTATTTTTATTTTATTTTTTTAATGAGATAAATATAAAAATATAAAAATATTGTTTAAATTGAACAAAAACCCACTAAAGACAATAAATTTAGTAATTGGATGTGTAAAAATAATTTTTTTATCATTGGTGATTTTTTTTTAATATAGATGAAAATTCTTAGTCTTTTAAGAAGAATCAAAAAAATTGATCAAATAATTAAAAAAAATCATTATACTAGAGAACCAAAGAAGCTAAATTTTTTTAAAAAACTTAAACCGAGTTAGGCCTATTTGGTAAGATATGGGCAAATTATGGACCCGTTTGAATAATTTGAATCCCTTATTTTGTCTATGAAAAAAGTCAAATTCATTGGATAGTGATAGTCAGATAATTAAATTACATTTTAATTTCATTTGTCTAATAGAACTTGACGATCTATTTTAAAAAATATATTTCATATTCTGACAATAATACGATTGTGTAGTTATCAATATTCAATTAACTTAATTTTTTTCATATATAATCATCTCAAGTATGAATACTTCAGACAAGTTGGGCTCACAACTTGCCAATTTTATCATAAAGTTTAAATACTAAATTTTACAAAAACTTTACATTCCACATTGGTTATCGTTGGCAAGGAAAATAAATAAAATAGAAGAGGAAGACTTAAAAAGAAATCAAGAGAGAAAATATTCTGAAAAGCTCTCCATAAGATTTGCAAAATTATATTATTTTTTTGTTTGGGGTATGTTTTTGTTTTGTTTAGAATTTCTTTTTGATTTACTTTTCATTTTTATTGAGAAATATTAAGTACACGCTTTTCAAATAAAATCCCAAATACACCTCTTCCATAAAAGGTCGATTCTACACAATGTGGAATCCATCTCTTGTGAGAAATGGTGTTGGAAAGGGATTCTGATCATCTCTATTACACCTAATGTAATGGAGAGATCTATTACTCGAAAACTACGTAGTTTTAGAGTAAAAATACGTCGTTTTACAATAAATTTTGCGGTAATGATTAAAGAATTTAAAAAAGTAAAAAAAATATTTTTTAAAAAAAGTAGTAAAGCTCAAATTAATTAAAAATAAAATATTCAATTTTGGACAAATATAGATTTAAAAAATATTAATTTAATTTTCGATTCCCATAGTCAATACAAACTGAAAAAGTAAAAAAACAATTGCACTAAATTAAGACGAAAATAATCTTAAAAAATAAATTATTTAGCAACATTGTTAATTTTTTGTATGAAAAATATTGCAAATATACTTGTCAAAAAATAATATTTTTTATATCCATCATATAAAATAGTGAAACGGTATAGTTGTAGTATAAAACAACATAGTTTTAATGTAATAGATCTCTTTATTATATTTAGTGTAACGAAGATGATCAGAACCCATTTGGAACTGTGTCCATAAGGATCCGTCTTAGCCTTTGATTTTTTGCCAAATTTTGTTTATCCATTCATTCTCTTTTATGATTTTTAATTCTCTTTCATTTCATCTTAGGATTTTTGGGGCTTAATTCTCTATTTATTTATTTATTGAAACAAAAAAAAAGTCCAAATTCTTTGGATCTTTAAAATTACTAAGCTATCTGTTTTAAATTTTGGGATTCAACATGTTTAAAGAAAAATATTTATTCCCATAACCAAAAGATTCACAACCATCATCTCCTAATCTTCTCTTCTATTTCTGAAAAATAAAACTTTATTTTAGGGTATACTTGTAGGAGAGGCAAAGAGAAATAGAAAAAAATTGAGAAAAAATTTCATTTTATGAAGAAAAAAAAACACGAGGTACAACTATTACATAAACTGACAAAATCTCAAAAAATAAAAATAAAAATCATCATGATCATTTTTGTGATAAAATATATTTCAAGAATTCAAGAAAATCTTGTTTGGCGTTCAATAAAAAATGGGATATTTAAAAAAGAAAAGAAAAGAAAAACGTAGGCTTGATCTACTACTATGTGTATGTTTGACACAACTTATAAGTTTAGACTTCTGTTTTTTTCTGTTTTAAAAGTTATGTCAGAGTATTTGATACAACTTCTGTTTATGAGCCAAAAATAACTTACAAAAGTTAAAAAATAATTGATTCTTAGAACTCTATTTTTAAATTTCTCAAC
>BRYE01000007.1:6248258-6258258 GCA_030159115.1 Actinidia arguta var. hypoleuca
GAAAGTGGTAAGACCAAGGTAGGGCATTGGTAAAAGAAACAAATCAGCTATTGCATGGCCATGGGACTCATCAATATATATTGATGAAGTACAGACGGAGAGTTGATTAGACTTCAATTCTCTGTCTATAATTGGATTTGAAATGAAATAGTTTGAAATTGGCACTAAGGTTTTACTTCCTGAATAAGCAATGTCAGATTCGTACATTTAAAATTCATAAATCCAACCCAAAAGCAAAACCTTAATGTATATATCTTAACAAATGTTATCGTGTAATTTTTACCTGTGATTGGCATGCAAGGAACGTGGACACGGGGTCTGGCACTCCCGTGGCAAGCGTAGAAAAGCAATCGCCGGAGCGATCCCATGAAATTAGAGGCATGTAGGCCGCAGGGTGAGGAACAGGAGAGATTCCTGCGGTGAAGTTAGGGAAACCAGTGGCGGCATTGATATCCATGACACCCATCCCCATGCCCGAGCCCATTCTCATCCCCATACCCATTGAAGCCATCAAAGATAGTTGGAGATGTTGTTGCAAGGCTATTGGCATTGGCAACATCATGTATGACATGTTCATCATTCTACTCATCATCACAACTTGAGCTTGTAACTGCTTCAGATGTTCAATCACTTCATCAAGCATTGAGACTTTATCTATCTAAAAAACCAATCAACACATAAAACTTAGGGAGGCTCCAATAGTTTAGGTTTTACAAAACATATAGTTGTAATTATCTATATAAGTTTTCTCTGTCAACAACTTATTCGAAGAGTCAGAATTACGGGACCAGAAGTTTTGAAAGTCACACATTTATATAAATCCTACACACTTAATCGACTTCACACATTTGTGTGTCGTATTATTAAAAAGACTCTTGAATCAGGACCACTAACTAATGTTACATGGTGCGTATGGACTAGTATCATTAGAGGGTGATAGTCGGTAAGCTTTTGGACCACACATCTTATCCAAATATCGACATTAGACTTTGACCAGTTATGTTAATGTCAAGTATTAAAAAATGCAAATTTCACTCATCTCCCAAAAATTACATGTGAAGTTGTATTTATCAAAAATCTCATGAGAGATCAGAATTAAATTTACTCAAAATAGATTTTTATATGGAAATGTTTTTTTATTGTTGTTTTATATGCTTAGATATTTTATCGCTAGTTCTTAGTTAAGAAATATAAATTAAAAAATAAATGAAGAGTAATATCTTGCAAAATAACCAACGTTCATATAAGACAAAAACAAAATAATAGCGATGCATTACAATTGCTACTGTGTACTGCCTTTCAAAATTTTATGTTCGAAACTTTTTATGTTTAAGAGTATATATAAATTACTATATTGGGTCGGTCTATACGTGGAGTTTTGTTACCGCTATAATCGGATGCCTTGCCAATGAACGCATTCGTCTCCCGGATTAGCTGGTCCTTGAGTCAGATACCGAATTATTAAAAAAAATCTCTAATGTGGCTGTGTTTTTCATTTATGGCCTAGATTTTTTTGAGATTTTTTAGTTGTTTTAATCTTTTAAATTCTTTTTTTTTATCTGTTTGATTAAAATTTTATCTTTTTCGATTTTTCATGATAAAAATGAATCTGAAAATATAAATATTTTATTTTAATTTGTTGGAATTAGAAGATTTATTTTCCTAATTAGATTAGGAAACCTTCTTTTATTTAGTAGTCTTATTTTCCTAAATAGATTAAGAAACATTTTCTTATTTAGTCTTCTATAATAAATCATGTTGACCAGAGGTTAATTAGGAAGATTTCCTTTATTAATTTTTCTATACCTATATATAGGCTCCTCTTGTACACAAAATAATATCTCAATATCTGAAAAGAAAAAAAAAAACCACTAAAGACAAAAAATTAAAAAATCAAATGGTCAAAAATATTTTATTTTTATTTTTAATAACTTTTTTTAAATTAGGTAAAAAAAATTATATTTTAAGATTGCTATCTTCAGGAAGAGATGAAAAAATATAAAATTTTAATTAAATGGTGAATTTTTTTTTACTAATAAAAAAATCAAAAACTGAAACATTAAAAAAAAAAAAAAAATAGGCCAAACCAGAGAGAGGGGCTGGGGGGTAGTACTAGTAAGTTCACACCTTGTTAGAATTTGGGACCAGCTGCTGCAATGTCTTCATCCTTTGGTTGATCTTCTCTCTTCTTCTCTAAACATCCACATACACCATCACAGAATAAATTATCCACATAAATTTATCAGAAGCTCAAAGAATAGTTATTAATAATAACAAAATAGTTATTACGTCATTATTGTCATCATCATTGCAGCGGTGGCAAAAAAAATAGCTAATTTATCAAATAAAAATTATTTTTTTACAGAATTTTTTTTCTAAATTATATGAAAAAATTTACTAATTAAATTTTGACAAACAATAAAAAATATATATTAATAAAAAAATATTTATAAAAAAAATTAAAATGGCTTTTTATAAGATAAAATTAACTTTTCAAAAAAGTAGATTATAAGTAACACGAATATTGCCTGTGATCTACAGTGACATACGGTGTCACGGTCGTCACGGGTGGTGACTTCTGTGGACCACTCGTCGGAGCAGGTGCTTTCCGGTGGCCCAGTGGAACTAGACGTGAACCCGCGCGCACCCATTTCCCACTCGCTCGAGCTACGAGTCAACCGCCAGCTGTCCCTCCCACTCTCACTACCGCTATCGCTGTCATCCTCATCATCACAGCTGCTACACACATGCGCCATCGGCACACGTGCAATCTTCGCACGCTTGAGCGCCCTCTTGCCACGCGTGTTGGGCCCACTACACGATCCCACACGTGCCGAACTCCCATCCCCGCGCGTGCCAATGCGTTGCCCCGGCGCTGCGGCAGCGCATGGCACCAGGGCGTCCCCCGTGGCAGAGGCGTGGCGGTGGTCGAGGCATGGCACGAGATCGTTGCCGCCGCCGTACGCGGCGGGTTTGCCGTGGCGGAAACGGGTGGCTTGCTTGACGACGGACTCTAGGGTTCCGCCACCGCCGCCTGGCCTCTCCCCCCACGTGTTCTTTGTGGGTGATGAGGTGGCTAGCGGTTTGTCATAAACGCACGGTGTGCCCAACCCGTTCCTAGCTACCTGATCATTTTCCCATGGGAGCTCCGCCACTTCGCCGCCTAACCTGCACATATGTGTGTGTATATAATATTTTCAGAATTAATTTTTTTTAAAAAAATATTCATCTTTGTTATAAGACTACTTTTAAACGAAATAATTTTGAAAATTCAAACACATCTTTTAGTGATTTTTAAAAATAAGAGTTCGTTTATAAAAGTTTTCATAGAACAATTTTAAAAAACCGTCCGTCAAACAAGTTTTTAAAAATTAATTCTGGAAAGAATAACCAAACAGATTGTTTTTTGAAAAAATAAATTTTGTAAACTTTCGACCAAATAAATTTATAACAACTGTTTCGTAAAATTGATTCTGAAAATCGAAACAAAACAAAGGATAATGAGAATTTATAGAGAGAGAAAGTTACATAGGAACAAGAGGAGCCAAGGGATTGGGGATTTCATCCAGATCCCAGGTTGGAACACACTGGCTCATCTTCAGCCAAATTTGGTGGCGAGGAGAGAGAGAGAGTTGGAACTACTATTTTTTGTTCATTTCCATCATTGTGGAGAAGCGTGTGTGTTTTAGAGAGAGAGAAAGTTTGGAAGCTAGATTGAGGACGACGGAAAGCTATTGTTAAAATATATTTTTAATTATTTTGATTTTCAAATTTTTTTTATAGTCTTATTAAAATTTTATACTTTAAATAATTTAACGAGAAGAATTTTTAAAAATATAAAAATATTTATTTAATTTGATATTTTTTAGCTTTATTGAATTTTTTACCATTTAATTAATATTTTATTTTTTATCCATTGTAGAAATTTAAAAATATTTATATAAATTGTTTTTAAAAAAACATTTTTACTTATGTAATTAGCTAATTTTTTTGTATTTATCTTTTAAATTTGAATAAAATTTTTATATTTAAAAAAAAAATCGTCAATAAAATTTTAAAAAATATAATTTTTTGATTAATAATGCCAAAAAAACAATAAAAAACTTAAAACTTAAAATTGTTAAAAAATCTTTAAAAGAAATTATAAGAGGTGGAGATTTTTAATTGGCTAGCCAAAAGACAGATATCTGAAAAGTGATTTTATGGCCGAAAGCGACAACCACCAAGAATCCTCCTTCATTCTACCAGACAAACAAATTGTGAGTACATATTCAAAGTTTCTTTTTTTGGTAATAAACAAAAAAAAATTACCATAAAGTTTTGGAGAACTATTAATCCCACCCCCTAACACATACTCTCCTGGGCTCCACCTGTTCAATTACCAAATTAACCCCCACCTCTCTCTCTCTCTCTCTCTCTCTCTCTCTCTCTCTCTCTCTTTTTTCTTCTGTTTTTTGTAATTTTTTTTAGTTTTTTTTCTTTTTTTCATTATTATTGTTTTTAATCAGTTTTTTTATCAATTTTTTTTATATTTTTTGGATGAATAATCTTTTTTCTTTTTGTAAAAAGTTTTTCATTCAATCCTTTTATTCTTTTTTTCTTTTATTTTCGTTTTATATAATTTTGTTTCCTTTTTTTCATTATTTTTTTTTATTAAATTTATTTTATTTATTATTTTTTTGGATAAATAATTTTTTTATTTTATGTTTGTAATCTTTTATTTATTTTTTAGTTATAAATTTTGGGAGTCATTATTTATAAAAATTTTAAAAAGTATAAAAATATGGATCAAAATCAAAATTGTATATATATTTTGATCCATATTTGTATACTTTTTAAATTTTTTTATAAATAATGACTCTCAAAATCTAAAACTAAGAAATAAATAAAAGATTATAAATATATAATAAAAAAAATTATTTATCCAAAAAAATAAAAAAATTGATTAAAAACAATAATTTTTTGTAATAAATAATCAAGATATGATATTAAAAAAAAATTAATGGGTGAGAGAGAGAGAAGAGATGAAGGAGAGAGAGAGAGAGAAAGAGGGAGGGCAAATTTTAAAAAAAGAGACCAAATCAGTTCTCCGAAAAAGAATTTATTTATTTATTCAAAAAAATAAATAAATAAATTTAATAAAAAATTAATTAAAAAAATAAAACAAAAAAGGGGCAAATGGGGACTGAGCCAAGAGAGAGAGAGAGAGAGAGGGAGGGATGGGGACTAAGCCGAGAGAGAGAGAGAAAAGAGATCCAGGAGAGAGAGAGGGAAAGGGGCAATCTCGGTCATCTTTGGCCAACACCTTTCCCATCCCCACGCCCCCTCTGACACGGGGGGTGGGATTAATAGTTTGCAAAGTTTTGGTCGGTCGGTCAGTTCAATCATTTTTAAAATTGATCTGTTTTGATTTGATGTTTTAGTGAATCAAAATAAGAGTTATTAAAGAAAGGAGGCCAACAAGGGTAAAAATCTCTAGTCTCATGCGAGAGGTAAGGCGTACATTATTGATATAAAAAAAATATAATATAAATTTGATAGATAAAATAAGGCATAATTTATTTGATAGATGAGATAAGACGCAATTTATTAAAATAAAAAATCACAAGTATCTTACCAAATATATATATAAAAAAATAAAGTAGCAAATCATTCAAATAGTAACAGAATAAATAAATAAAATAAAAAATATTAATAATTTTTTTAAAATAAAAATAAAAAAATAATATGCAATAATTATTTGATGGGAGAATAGAGAGAGATGAGCAACACTTAACTTTGTGCGACGGTGACGATAATCAGATCAGCCACGACAATCTAATATGAGTTTCGACGATGAGCAGTTATGAAAATCATATGAGGCGCGCTTGGTGCACGAGGCTTATGAAGTGTGCGAGGCGCGCGCTTCATCTAAATAGTTGTGCCTCACCCACGTCAAGGCTCTATGTGCGCGCCTCACTGTGACTTGCACCTCAAGGCGCTGAGGCGCTCGCCTCTAACAACATTGATCAAAATCGACCAAAATTAATATCAGACCGGTCGATTTTAGTCCATTTTTTATACGGTCTGTTCAATTTAGCTTGACCCACGTCGAGGCGCTATGTGCGCGCCGCACTGTGACTTGCGCATCAAGGTGCTAAGGCGCTCGCCTCTAACAACATTGATCAAAATCGACCAAAATTAATATTAGACCGGTCGATTTTAGTCCATTTTTGATACAGTCAGTTCAATTTAGCTTGAGCTTGACTTGAGCCAAAAGGATTTAAAAAATAATAGACGATCGAAATCAAATATATTTTATATATTCAAACTATTAATATAGTTCAATCCAATTAGGTCAGGTTTTTCTCAAACGGAACCAAAATTGACAATTATTTTTTTTCCCGAAGACTGAAACCAACAGTAAGTACTAAAAATCTAATTATCATTAAGGGTGATGACTTTCACGCAATATCCATTTTCTCTAAATATACTATTTTTTTATTTTTATTAAGCAAAATAAAATTACTTTTTTAAAAATGTTTTAACTACATAAAATATTTTTGTAATTTCACCTTATGAAGAAAAGGGCAAAAATGGGGAGCTTCTAATTTCACGTCCCGACCTTATTTTAAATTCACAAACTGAGCTGAGTACAAATTATTTTAATACCAAAATACCCCTATGCAAATCACCATTTTTTAATACACTAAAAATTTATCAACAATCTCAGTATATCCCAAATTTTCTAATTCTCTTCTCTTCCAAAAAAAAAAATTCTACATAACCATAAATTTCTAATTCTCTTCTTTTTCGAAAAGAAAAATTCCTTTCGTCTTAGTTTTTCTGCAACCAACGATGGACCACAACGCCAAAAGACCCGTTCGCCAAAAATAGTTGGATTTGTTGATATGGAACACAACATCGGAAGATCAGTCCGCCAAAAGCGACTAGAATTGTTTATACTTACCAATATACAAAGATTATTTGTTCACGGGTTTGAAATCGTTCACTTCTACGAGTATAAATAAAAAATATTTTATTCACATTTAAAAATATAAATAAAGTTTTGAGAGTTGCAATGTCCTAGGTTCTAAAATCATTTACATTTATGAGTATAAATAAAGAATTTTTTTTTTACACTTACGAGTATGAACAAAAAAATTTGTTCGTCTTTGTATACAATAACAAATGGCGAGTAGATAATATAAAATATTTAAAACATCAAAATAAAGAGTTTCGTAATCAATTTACTTCTATTTTCGATAGTATAATGTTAATTTTGTAGGGTTTTAGTTCTTTTTACATAGAAGATGGCAATGGGAAAAAAAAAAATTGGAGTATATCCCATGGGGTGTACTGAGCTTTAACTAGAATTACTTTTTTTTGTATTTTGTTCATAATTATAATTTTATTTGAGGGTATAATCATAATAGGAAAAAAAATCATTTTTTGGGTGTCCAGAGCACATTTGGTCTGTAATTAGAAGCTCCCGAAAAAATCACCTTTCTATCATTAATTTTTTGGATAATTTACTGTAAAATTATTATTGAAATACTATTAAAGTGGAAAAAAGTGACGTGGAAAGTTTGCATGTGAGAAGGAGTGCACATGTTATAGACACGATACACCTAATCTCACCACATGCCGAGTATTGTTTGATGTATGCATCTAGCGCATGTTAGAATTTTCTATTTGATGTACGCACGTGGCGTATGTTAAACTTGTTGTCTCATGTAAATCCCTGTTTGGATGAGTTCCAAATATCTCGGTAGAATTGTCGGTTCAATCTATACTATAGAACACAAGTCATTTTGAATCTCAAATTTATATTCCGTTATTTACGGTTAAAATCCATTTAAGTGAATTCAACAGATGAAATTTTACTTAAAATTATTTTTTTTCTTCTAAAACTATTAATTAATTCTTTTCAAATATGTGGGGGCCACATAAAGTTAATCCCCCAATGATTTTGATCAATTGGAAAAAAAACTTTTAAAATTGAGCCTATTTTTTATCTAGTGGATCATTATTTTAGTGGGATCCATACAAAAAAAAAAATTAAAACATACATTTTTTTTTTTACTTTTTACTTTTTTTATTTGATCACACTTGTATATTATATTAGCCTTTTGATGATAAAATTCTAAAAATATATTAAAATAATTTATTTGGAGATAAAAATAATTTTTTTTTTATTTTTAGTGAATTTTCTCTTAAATTATATATTTTTTTTATATTTTTAAACTATTTTATCAATAGAAATCAAAAAAATATAAAATATTAATTAATCGGTGAAAAAAATCACTAAAGATAATAAAAGGTGAAAAATAAAGCAGATAAGAAAAATTACCCAAATAGAAAAAGAAGTAATTTTCATATGTTAATTTTTATTTTTTTTATATTTATTGTTATTAATTTGTTCAAGAACTGTAATAAAAATGTTTGAGTAAAAAATAAATATTTAAATAAATTATCATAATAAGAAAAGAATATATAATATAAGACACATATTTTTGAATCTTCTAAACTATCTCTAATATAAGATAGCTTGGTTATTGAATCTAAAAATTATCTTCCACTATCTACGGTTGAAATCCATTTGAGTTAATTCAATACCTAAGATTTCACCTGAGACTATTTTTTTTTTCAAAAATAATATCACTTTCTTCTTCTTAAAGGTGTGGGACCTATGTAGATTTTGATCAAATGGATAATTTTTTTTTTAAATTGGACATATATTTTACCCATTGAATCATTTTTTTAGTTGGACCCACACCCAAAAAATTAAAACACTAATTTTTTCTCCCTTATTTCTCCCAAACTAGTAATAGATTTTTTTAAAAAACATTATACTTTTTAATTTATTTTTTATTTTATAATATTTTATCTGTTCGTATATGAATGCAATGTATATTTTTTTCTGATATTTATATCACATCTATTTTTTAGGTTGTAAAACTTTAATGAGAACGTTTAAAAAGTATTTTTTTTTTTTACATAGTACCCGTGGACACGTGCAATTACCAGTTGTTAATATAAATTGTAAAAAAACTATAAACTATTTTATTCGAATAATTTAAGTAGTATAAAAAATAAAACTAAATTAATTTTTTCTAAAATTTCACAAAATATATGATATTTACGATTGTGACATGTCTAAATATCAAGAGTTTGAGTAAATCAAATAACTATTATCAAATCACTTACAAGCACCATCTTCATCTCGCAGCCTCGTATCCCTCACACGACCGCTCTACTACCCGCACCAATCCAAGCATATTCATGAAATAATTTCTAAAAGCTCATGAAACATATTCATATGGTAAAAAAATTGGTGTGCACTTATACATCTCTCCTCCACTTTCCAAAAAACGAAATAAAACGAAAAGGCAAACTTAATATTATGAATTATGACAATTTTTATAAATATTTAGGAAATTGTGTTTTAAAAAACACAAAAAAATTATTCAATAATTTAAAAAAATTAAAAATAAATAAAGATGTACTGTAATTAATTTTATAATGGTATGATTTTGTCGACATAATTAACACCATAATTTAGGAAAATAAATCAAAAATATTTTGACACTCCATTAAAGTCAGATTATATTGAAAATTGCCATGATTAAATAGCAACACATAATTAAAAAATTTGTAATATTAAAATTTAATAAAATATAACTTCACAAATCTTAGCAAAATGGCTTATACGAATTCTTAATATTTAAAGACTTTCTTTTTAAACTAATGTGCAAAAGGTAAATTGAAGCATCTAATTAATAGAAAGTATTTCGATAATAAAATCTATCTATGGGGTTAGTTTTAATCCGAGAATTATATTTATGTACTGAATGGTAAATGTGAAAAAGAGGAGTAAAAGAAAACGGTTGTTTAAACATCCCTACACAAATAAAATTAGTATAAAAAGAGAATTATCTTGTGAAAATGCTTATGCAATAATACATATTATAATTTTGACTAAAAGTCAATTTGGCTGAGTTTTTTTTAGTTGTTTTAT
>BRYE01000007.1:6385758-6393258 GCA_030159115.1 Actinidia arguta var. hypoleuca
CATCTAGGGTTACCGATGGAGACCCATGGTTGTGTGCCTGAATGTGGGTGGAGAGAGAAGGTTTTTTAGGTCTTCCATGGGGATTGGGGAGCACTGGTGAGCCGGCGTCACTTTGGCTTCATCTCCCCCAGGGTTGCTGCTGTGAAATAAGATAAACAGGTAATATACTTTTTATTTCATCTTTTTTTTTTTCCAGAAAAGATTCGTATTGAATGAGCTGTGGATAACTTCAATTCTCTGTTTCCGGTGTTTGGCTTGACATGTTTCCATTTTCCGGAAATCAATTTCTATTGTTTGTTTGGCATGGAAAATCACAAACAAGAACCCCTAACAAAGGCACCTCCTGCAAACTGGATTGCAGTGCTCTTTGGTCCTATAACACCTCAGAGAAACGATTTACAATAGCAGTTCTACAATAAACAGTGATTATATAGCCATGTTATGGCACCGACCAAAAGACAAGATTTGAGCAAGAACCCATAAACAAGCCAATTAGCATTACGTACCGGCATTCAAAAATTCAAACTTGGGAACTCTCAATTTGGAAATACGCCTTAAGCAGAGCAAAAATTTGGGAGTTGGAAAGTTCAATTACAAACACAAGACGAATTCAAATCCATAAAAAGAAAGACCTCATTTGTAGACTGAAAACACACCTCGGACAGCCTAACAAGACAAACATCAAACACGTGGTGTGCATTGGGAAAACAACTATATTTCTCGGCATAACGAGGGATAGAGAGTCAATTAAACATTAGTATGTCATTTGCTTAACTCTTCATAAAACTGTAGTACAGAGAGATGGTTTGTTGGATGGGTTTCGGCAGATCTAGCCAATTCGAAAAATTGGGTCTCCGAAGGCTTCGATACACACACACACACACAAACGCATTGACAGATGAAGAACCCGAGAGATGTGGTGGAAAACAAACTGAAATCGAAGCCCAGACCTAGCTGATCAAATCGAACGAACGATGAGAGAGGAGAGAGACTCGTGAGAGAGAGAGGAGAGAGGAGAGTGTCTCTGGAAAATGATTTCCAGAATAAACAAGGGGAAAACGTTTTCCACCTCTTAAAATATGTATTTTCCATTGACTAGAAAATAGATTCACTTTTATTTTCCATGCTATCAAACAGTGAAAAATGTAGAAAATATTTTTCAGAAAACATTTTCCGCCAAAACAAACAGAGCTTTAGTAGTCAGTATGCATGTACCATTGGTTTAAAATCTGCCATGGGTTTGAGACTGTTGCGTAATATTTGGAGGGTAATGAATCTACGCAGACACGTAATTGCTGCGACAGAAAGGCAACAGCATGGAGTGGCCCTGTTAGGTCTATTAGGGCATCTATCTGGCTGCCTTTATTAAAGGCCAAATAGGAGCTGTTGCACCCTTGCAAGCGATCTACTGACAGAAGTCAGTAACCTGGGAGTAGCGCTGGAGGATCTTCACTTGAAGCACAAATCATTAGCAAGGGAACTGCATTGTCATCGAGATACTGATTCGAAGAACACAGCCGAGATTGAACGTTATGAGGGGCAACTTATCATGGCTTAGCAAAATCATCATTCACAGTTTACATTCATCAGTCTCAATCATACATCAATTTCATTCTGATACCATCCGAGTGTTTAGTACTTTCAAAACACATTTTGTCCCACCTCCATAAAATAGGAGCTGAGGCTTGGAAACAGTTTTTTCCAAGTTACGACATTGCTGAATCTAGAACATGCAATAGTATGCTGAATCTGGTATATTTACGCTGAATCCAGAGTGTGTTATAATAAGCAGGATATAGAATATGTAGAATATGTAAGTATGGTGGAACTAGTGCATGCAGCAGTATGCTGAACCTGGGATAGGCACTAATAAGCAAGCAATAGAATATGTGATGCTATGCTGGATCTAGAGTATGAAATAATATGCTGGATCCAGAGTACAAAATAATGTGTAGACTGAATCTATATCTTGCATATTATTTTGAATGCATATAAGACATCAGTTCACATAGAAGCAGAGGATGTACTGCAATAATATGCATAGTAATTTGGACTGTAATGCAATTATATACCGGACTGGTGAATCCAAATTCCATACAAAATCTAAGATATGCAATCTTATGCATAACCTAAGGTATTCAATAATTTGCAGAACCTAAGTAGATAATTACTGTAATATGATAGATCTCTGACAAACTAAGGGTATATAATTACGTATATGCTAGAACGATGCCAACCTTACCAGTACCACGTTGTGCCTAACAAGGCAGTATCTTAAGACTGACTGGGATTTAGACTTATCGTGCCAAACAAGAGGAAGGCATTAACTGAACTCTAACAGACATCAAAAGGAAATTCAGCATAGCTTTAACTGAACTTTTATTGGAAAATTTCTTAGTTGCAGATGACTAAGAAGCACAAACACAGACATTAATGCGGACACAAACACGGACACGGTGGGGATAAGACAAATAAAATATATTTTTTATATTTTTACTTCTTACCTATACAGCAAAAAAATATATTTTATTATTATTTGTTACTTATATTTTTATTTGTTATCTATATGAACACGCCGGAGATGGTCTGCTAGGGTCGCTGGTGGTTCAATCGATCTTGGTCGTTCTCTTTCTCTCTCTCGTCATATGGTGTAATTGGATGCGTATTATGACTGAGAGATATTAGGGCAGAAATCACTTTATATGGTTCCTAAATTTATAATTTTTTTACTTTGACTCCAAAAATATGTTTTAAAATTGCAAATTGTACCCCACCATGTCCCTTATGTATCCGCATGTCCTGCTTTAATAAATAAATAAAAATATAGAACACACCACGTGGCGTGTCCGATATGTGTCCAAAGAGTGTCAGTGTCCAATACGGATACGGCGACTAGTTTGAAGTGTCCGTGCTTTATAGTGCAGATGTGACCATTGGTCTATTTCTGACTGCGACCAACCTGTCTTTGTTTTTCTTTTTTTTTCCGATAACACGCCGCACTTTTGGCCACTCCTTCCTTTCTCACCTTCTTGCCTGCCTTCTTGTTGTTTCTTGAAGTGGAGATAGAGAATACTGTTGCAGAACTAGTAGAAAGTAATTGTAAGTTGGACGCTTTGAAGTCAAAGAGAGATGCAGCAAAAGGGGCATTTTTTCCGTCCTTAATTGGGGAAATAACCCTGTTGATGTTTGATAGGACAAAAGGATTTGCATATGGAGTCTGGTCTCAAGGAGTTATTGGTAATGCTCTGTCATTCTTTTCTTCTTCCTCGTTTCTTTCAGTTGAAATCAAGCTGGTAGTTATACAATTAATTTTAGCACATGCACAGGATCAAGCCTCTTGTCTATTACTTGAACTCAAGTGTCTCCATGAAGAAATGATAGAAATATTGAAGAAGTTACCAGGTTAACTAAGCATTCCTGTCTCTCTTTGTTTGGTAGAAGTACTAATGTCTCAGCATTCGGTTACTCTTGTTACTACTTACTCCGTCATGATCTAAACGGTGATATTTTAGTGGGTCATGAGTCCAGTACCAAGATCCTGAGGTTTGAATCGGGGTGAAGCGTTACCTCGGCTGGTAAAGACCTTGGTTTTGTGTTCAATGGTCGCCTCCCTTTAGGGCCATTGAAGGTTTGCCCAGCCATTAACTTGAAAGCTCCCATATTAGTTTCTCTCGAACTTAATTGGACTAGCCAGGGAACTGGGCTATCACAAAAAACAAAACTTACAGAATCTTTTTTTTGTGATGTACAATTTCTGAGCTTCATCTGTTATTTATTACTAAATATTGTGAGTGTAATATTCATTCAGTAACGGAGTTTTGATTGGGCCATGACATATATACCTCCTCGAGTTAGGGTTCAAGTTTTTTTAGAGGTAAGAATCACGGGTGATGTGTAAATGGTATGCGGAAGCGGGCACACGACGATTGTGAAGAATCAGGGCCGCAAGTCGCGACCACAAATTTTCTAAAATACTTTAGTCTTAGAGTAATATTAGTTATTAATATTCTCAAACTAAAGTTGAAATTAGTATTATATTGATGCGTAAGTTATGATTTTTGTGTTTTATATATACATTCACCTCCTTGCATCTGTCCCAGCTATTTGGCCCTAAGCCTAGGTTTTGTTTTGGAGGAGCCCCCAGTATTACTTCCTATGCTAAGTTGATGTAGGGGGACCTCCATAATTTTAATTTGATCCAAAAAGAGAAAAAAGGAAAGTCAAAAACACAATTGCATCAAACCTTAGAATGAAAGCCCTTGGATTGGTTTGATATGTTCTCTCTCTCTCTCTCTCTCTCTCTCTCTCTCTCATGAAAAATACAGTCAAGGAACCTATAGCCAAGAGAATGTACAGAAAAGGAAACATGCATCAAAAGAATACAACTTAGTCATAGTTTGAGCTAAAGCATTTGATGCACTTCTACTTCTTTCCAACTTACACTTTCCACTTTGCATAGACTAATGATTGTGATACTCCCTTATCTAAGCTCAAGAACTCACTTTATGATAAAACCTTTATTAATCATCTCACAACTATTTCTAACTTAAATCCCTAATTAACAATCTAATATTTGATTAGCACTCGATTAAGCCAACATGGCTCGTCATTAGATGCTCTCTTTCTGTCCCGCGTCACATGTGACATAATCATGATCTAATATAATTTATATGCTAATTATTCTGATTTATATGTTTAGAAAGTTGTGCCATATGATAAGTTTGGTTACTTGTGTTTAAATCTTGGAAAAAATAGGAATAGAAATTAACCTCTCGGACTCACAATGCAAACCTGATCCAAGAATTGTAATTGTACTCATATGAGTCATATCCATAATTTTCATTTTAATTTGCGTACTAACAAATACTCAGGCGCTTGTTGCATGGGACTAGGTAATGGGATTGGACTAGTTATCTCAAGCAGAAAATATTCTTATGTCTGGGTTTCATTTTTGTGATCAGCATTATTTGTCGATTCGACGGGAACTAGTTATCTATCATACGCGGCATAATCAAGTCTATGGAGAGAGGGGAGAGTTCTAATCCCAGGATGATAGGATATGAGAGATTACCATGTAAAATATTTAAATTATCCTTGGTTTAGTGCCACATTATTGTTATTTTAATTAAGTCCTTCAAATCAAACATGGGATACATAAGACAAGGCAACTCCATCTATATCTAATTCTGAAGATCCCCAAACGCAGCATACTATATTTTGACCCTGTGCTAAGCATGGGTAAATGATTGCAATGTTAGAAACTGTGTATTTAATTATTTAATCAATTTTAATTTATATATATAATTTACTTAATTTGCCTTTTAAAACTTTATCATATAGCTCGAGAGAGACAATATGCCTAACTTGCCTTTTTTTATTTACAGTTTGATTGAGTTTTTATCTTCTTAAAATTTCTGAAATAATTTTTTTAGTGCGTCTTATAACAAAATTTTCTGAAACGTTGTTTCAAATAATATTTGAAAATTACACTTTTCTCCCCATAAAAAAAATATTGCAGAATTGAGAAGAAAAGTGATACTTATTTTTCGTCCAAGAAAAGTTTTTTTTTTTTACTCATTCGTTATGTAGTTGAAATAAAAAGAATAAAAACTAACTATTATTTGAATTGAAGGGAGTGCTTATTGCTTATTTGTGTAGGATGTAGAAGATCTAGGGTACCAACGTTTAAAGATCAATGTGATAAAATTATTAATTTATGAATCAAATTGAAAATCAATCAATATGTTAAGGGGAAAAAATACAATTACCTAATTACCACACTACATCTACTTAGTATATAATAATTATAGATCTAAGAGTATAAGACTAATAGTTCCCGAAATACTTATCCCCCATAATCCATTCCAAAGAAACAAGCAGGCCATTAACTTAAAGCTAAAGCTTCACCATATGGGTATAAAATATAGTTCATACACACACATACAGGGGCGGATCCAGAATTTTAAGTCGGAGTGCTAAAGTGTAATTTTTTTAATATATATCAGGTGGGACTAAAGTATAAAAAAAATAAAATAAATTTTATAATATTTTTTAAAAATGAGGGGGGCTATAGCCCCTGCCCGTCCCTACATATATATATATATATATATACACACACCCAAACTATATATGCTAAATGAATCATTTATTACTTAATGTCAGGTATATACACTGTTTCCAGAAAATCAACCAAAAGATCACAACATGACAGGAAAATATTTTATTTCATTCAAAATATAGAATATTGCAATCATACCCTTATGTTCAATAATTGGCCCATTTTCTTGGCTTATGAGAGAGACTGGTTATCCCAAAAAACATATTTAATTCCATGTCCATTTCACCAATGGGGCCCTGTAAAATTGGAATGATTTAAAAGATCAACACAAATTTTCAATGACCCCCCTGACGTGTTTAGAAATACAGTTAGCTTATAGTTTTTGAAATATCACTAATTTTTTTTTTACTTTTAAAACTATTATTAAGATTTTATTTTGAGTTCATTTTTAAGCATAAATGTCAAGATTGCACTTAAAATTAGGATAAATGACCACTCTTAATCTTGTCATTTTTATCAAAAATTAACCCCAATAAAAAATATTAATAATAATTTTAAAAATAAAGAAAGTTAGTGATATTTTCTAAAATTACATAAGAAATAACTATATTTTTTAAAAATCTCGAAAAAGTTCAGTAAAATTTACTCTAACATAATATTCTCCATCCCTCTTCTTTCCCTCTCATTACTCGTTGACTCACTACAAATCGGTTTAAATTAGTGTGGACCCAGATCTTGATTGAATTAATAAATGTCAGCCAAATAATTATCTCCATGTGGGTCCATTAAATACTATAAATCTTTGTAATTTCAATTAAGTACATTTTAGATTTGTTAGGGAAGCAAGAGATTATCTTTCGTCTCTTTTCTTGCCACTAATGATCTGCTTAGTGAAATGTGGAGTAAAGAGGAGAGAGAGAGAGAGATGGTGAGGTCACTTTAACACTAGCAAATCGTGGCTTAAATATAGTAGGGCATTGGGTTCTTTTGCTTTTGTTTATGCTCAATCTCTCTCTTTCTAAAAAGAGACTTGCTTTTTGAACTAACACTCTACTTTGCTTAGGTGATGCTGTCATCTCATTGGGCACTTACATCTGTATCCACATAAATTGAGGGTCGCCAATGTCTCAATTGCTTAATCATTAGTAGAAAAAAAATATAGCCAAAATCATATATGTTGTGGGTAAATTTCACCGACCTCCTCTTAGATTTATGATAAATATAATTAATTTATTTATAATTTTTAAAATAATACTGACTCTTTTATTTTTAAAATTATTATCAAAATTCTCCTATAGAGTTAATTTTTATAAAAAAAAATGATAATATTGATATAATATTTATGGCTTTCAATTTTTTTCTCAATACACTAGTTAAAACAAATAAATATTTTTTTTTAAAAAATATTTGAATTAATTTTAATATAAAAATCTTATTAATAA
>BRYE01000007.1:6403258-6410758 GCA_030159115.1 Actinidia arguta var. hypoleuca
CATGAACCAAGAGATCATGGATTTCCATTGTTTGGAAAGATTATTTTCAAACTTTCTGCCATTCCAGAGTTTATACTGAATGGTAAAGAGAAGATGCAGTTTTGTATTGATGGAAGGCCAATCTGTTGCAAGAAGTTCAAACCCAAAATTGGAGGTGCCTGATTTTATGTTACTTCAAAAAAAATGTTAGGTGATCGCATTTTTTTTTATCTTGTTTTTTTTTTATTATCTGACGCAGCAGACAAGCATTGGCCTACTGAATGTGACTGTGTCACGTCATATGATGAAGAAACTGAGGTAAAAAATTAAAAATGTGGTCACCAAAATATCCGTTGATGTTTTTTTATGCATGATGGAATATTTTGGCAGTACTTTTGAATGAGTCTGATCTTTATTTATGTTAAGACAATTGATGTGGTTTTTGTAAGGATTGATGGTTGAACTATTATATCATCGTTTACATCTTTAATTTTTAATTGGTGTATTTGTCTTTCTTGAGGAACAAGTTACTCCCTCCTGTCTCATTTTGTTTCTTATGGGGAGTTCTCTTGAATATTCATTTTATGAATTTAAAATCAAATCAAAAAGTAGTGATTTCCGATATGGCCTAAATTCTACTTTTAAAAATATTTAAAGAACAATTTAAAAAGATCAACAAGTTTTAAGTCTTTGACTTTTTAAAATAAACAAACATTTTAGAACAGTCCTCCAAAATTGAAAAATGGGTGCATAAGTCATTTTCTTCTTTACTTCGTATCCAATCTCTCTCTCTCTCAATTCCTAAAACAAGAGTTCTTGTGCAAGTTTTGTACGGGTGAATTGTGGTAGTTTCTTCTTATTTTGAAAACATTAGAATAGGCAACTTTCATATCACATAAACTTAAAAATACCCATTTTGTCCAATTAGCCAAGAACGCTAGAAATTAAGTATTCTTTTACCTTTTTCGGTACCTGAAAAATGTTTTTTGATATTAGCTATAGAAAATATTATTATTAACTCAAGAAAATATACACGATAATAATAAGATGATCTAGGAGAGAAGCATCAATGCCAAGAATGCGTAGGTTAGCACAAACACCCTGTAAAGAATCTTGAACATCACCATCGCACTCCCACTCCTCCAAGAGGATCCATGCGAGAAGTATCAATGCCAATGATGCATATTCCAACTAGGTTAGTACAGTGAAGAGTTAACTGTTTATTATTTTGTAAGACCCAGCTTGGCCTACTCTTTTTTGATATTATTTATTGTTTTGAACCCTAATGCGAGAGAGTGGAACCCTTTGGTCGACTCTACGGAGGAAATCCAGTGTCTGTAAATAAACCTTCTCTAATGGGTTCCCTCTCGCCGCGTATCAAATCTACTGGTTCTTCACATGGTAACACTATATATAGATATAGATATAGATATAAGTAGCCATCATTTAAGCACAAACATGAAAGACCATGCACCAAATTACACCATGTCAATATATCTTCTTCTATATATATGTACACTACCCATACACGATGCGTGCGCAATATCTATAACAGTTATTGTGAACGTGGTTACGAAGCAGTGATCAAAATAGAACTTTACGCTTTGTGAGGGGCATTTTCTGTAAAAAAAAAAAAAGATAAAGAAAAGTGTGACCACACCTCAAAATTTGTTTACAACAAATGGGGTGTTCCCGATTTAACAATAGATAGATGCGTGTGTGTGTATATATATATTTGTACACACATTGCTACTGTAAAGAAACACTAGGCTCCGTTTGAATACATGAATTTGAAATGTAGGAATTTGAAATGTATAGATTTCAAAATCCTAAAGATTTTAAATTTCTATGATTTCAAACCCTCTAATTGAATACAATTTTTTTTGTTAACACCTATTTTAGAATGAAAGAGAGGAAAGAGAGAAAGAGACGAGAAGGGAAAGAGAAGATGATGGTAAAGTGTTGGAGGTGAAGTTGAGATCGGCCGAAAAATTAAGGATAACACCTATTTTAAAGTTATTTAAAATGCCTTCATTTTGCTCTTGAAATTCAAAAAATAATTTGCCTTAATTTTAAATCATTTTGTCTATTCGTCATCCAAACATACTCGATAGATTTAGGACAACGATTTGAAATCTCCATGTATTCATATGGAGCCTAAGGTTGTAGATATCATACCAGCTCCAGTCGACTCCCCCCACCCCCCACACACAGCGAAGAGGTGGGCATTTATAAAGATGCTTTATTTACTGTTTGGATAAAGATACTTGTACACAACTTCAACAAAACACATTACTTTTCGTTATTCCTCACATCCATTCATCCAAACACAGCTACCTCAAAGTTCAAATTCAGACAACACAATCACAGGACAAAGTATAGCGATAACAAATTACCTCGTTGCTGTATGTTATATGCAGTTGGTGAGGTCAATGATTGGTCTCCAACAGTCGGACAATTTATTTATTACAAGTGCATAAAACTAAAACTTTATCTCGATAATTTCAGACAGCTATGGGTATTTCTGTCAAATACGTTCTGGGAATGTATCACTTCACAGTTACATCCAAACAACACTGAAAAACACTAAATGGAAGCAAATTGAAGGTCATTCATGTAAAAGTTCAATAGGACTAGCAATACATAGATAAAACTGCCAATTGAATAGCAAGGAAATCTCAGGGAGACTAATTAGAAAAAAAATCGGATGCCTAGCCTAATGTGACCGAAGCAAAATATTAACAGATGCATTGAATTAAGAAAAGGAAAATGAGAGAGAGAGAGAGAGAGAGAGAGAGAGAGAACAATGAGAATATGAGATTATGCCACTCTATTGTCATCATGGCTAGCTACCACAGATGTTTCAGATGTTCCCATTGTTCGATTTCACACTCTCACATGGTAAATACCAGTTTGTGGCCTTGTGTTTGTTAGTATTAATGCTTAAAGGTGTAAAGTGAAGCTTACATGATCCGAGTTTCTCATCATGCCCGTTGCCAAAAGCTGCACAAAAACTGAGCAATTTGTGTAGGTCGTATCAAAATGGATCAATCAAGATCACACCAGATTCAACACCCGTTCCAGCACTGCCAACCAGGATCCAAAAAGAACGACTAGTGGCATTTTCATAGAGGACATTGCAAATGGATTCGATGTCTTTTCAGCGATGAATCGTGCAAGAAAGATACTTCCAAAATCTCCCGATACGGTTATTATTTTTTGCACCGGTGAACCATAATAACAAGTTATCATCCATTGATGTTTCCCAAGGGTGATACTAAACGGGTTGTCAACCCATGGCAAATATGTAGTCCCCCTTAAAATATGTCCAACTCTCTCATGTTGTCCCCGGTTGTTCAACATTGATTCCTGAATTACATCCTTGGCAATCACTACCGTGGTTTTGGTTTGAGATGAACTCCAACCACTTCTTTAGAGCAGCAGGATTCATTCCAGAAATACAAGCCAGAAAATTTTTCTCGCTAGTTGAAATCATGCTCGCAGAGGAGTATGCTTTTTTACACAAACTCTTTTCTGCAAGCCACACGTGGAATCGGTACCTAGGTTTAATTCGTTTCTCCAAGTCATAACAGAGATAAGTAGGAAACACATCAAGGTACTGCAACGAGAACCCCATCCCCTCACAAAGGAACTTCATTTTTTGTACAAGAATCTCTGAATTTTGGCTTAAGATCTTCGGCGACAACCTTATTATTTTACAGAGTTTTGAGAATTGAATCCCAGCACCAAGAAGGCATTCAAACCGCTCTTGTAACTCGGCACTAGTTCTGTGTCCAAACCCAATACAATGCAGGAAATCCAACTTACCAAGTGTCTGAACTGTGGTTCTTAAAAACTGAATTTTCTCAACGCTACTTGCATAATCCGAATCCAAGTCTTCATTTGGATCTCCAATCACGTAAGTACCTAATTGGTGATGATTCCCAACTTTCATCCAAGGGAAGAACCATTCGTGCAGATCCATAGCTCTCATCACATAAGGCAAGTTAGCCATTTTGTTTCTTCCCAAAACGTAAGGATACTCTTCGGCAAAAGATTGTAATTCCTTTCTATTCATTCCAAAGTGTTTCAGAAGCCCCAACACCTAAATCACTGGTCCTCCAAATCAAAATCTAAAATTTCAGGTTTCTCAAGAAGCACTAGACCGACATCACTCGTACAAACACCCAATCTAGGAAAGAACCCCGCCTTTTTCGCCAAAACCTCTTGTGGGTACTGAAGAAAAACCGTTTTTCTCCTACCCCTCGGCCTCTTCTCGCAACCCAAGTCGTAAAAAGCCCTTATTTTCCTACAAACCTCAATCCAAGCATCCAGATTTCCCTCCACACAACTCACCAACCGAAAATCAACAAAAACCTTTCTCAAATCAACAAATAAGGCATCGATTTCACCACCCAATTCGGGGTTTCCCCCAAACACATAAGTGAAAACCAAACAAACCCCAATTACTGTCACATTACTAAACCCGTATTCCTTAAACCCATTAAGCTTTTTGCTCAATTCAACCGGGTCTCTCCCGAAAATCGAAACTAGAGATGTCAAACGGGTTGTGCCGGTTGTGGGCCGCTTAAGCCCAGTCTGATTCCGTACAGTCCGAGCTCGATCTGAGTCTGAACGGTCTCGAGCTCGAGCTTGCTAAATAACAGACTCGGACTTTTCATTAAAATTAAGCCCGAAAATCCAAACAGGCCCGAGTTCGAATGGGTCCAATTCCGAGTCCAAATGAGCCCGAGCCCAAGCCTAAATTAATTTTTTTCTCTCTCATCCAGAACACGATATAAAATTAAGTTCGAACACAATATAAAAAAAATATCACAAATTATAAAATAGAAGAATAACTTTATAACTTTATATAATAAATTAAAATAATTTTTTTTAAAATTTTAGTCTATTTTTCTTAGTACGTATTTGATTTTCAATCTATTTCTCTCTCATCCTTAAAAATAATTTTGACCCAAATTGAAACCCGAACGGACTCGTTTAAAGCCCGATCCGAGTTCAAATCCGAACGGACTTGATTCAAAATTCGTTCTGAGCCCAGGCTCAAAGTAAAAAAGTTCGATTTTTGAATTGAGCCGACCACTAACAATGTTAAACTCGGTCCGAGCCCGATTTAATATTTTTTGGGTTATTCCATCCCGATCTAAAGCACGAAAAAACTGAACTATATTCGAATTGAATCTGATCGGACCGGCTCATGTGACAGCTCCTCTCATCGAAACCTCCTCCGTATAGAACTTCCCCAAACTTTTCCAAGGAAACCCGATAACGCACAAGTCACATTCAAGACCCTCTAATCCTCACAAAGAATGAATTTATTAGGAGGCAAAAAACCATAAACTTCATCGTAATTTACGCCAATACTCTCATAGAAAAAACTCGAATTCGTTGATGGGCTGGTAGAAGAACCTCTGGAAGGACTTGAAGAAGGTTGAGGGAGAGAAGTCGACCTTGGCGACGGCGTCGGAGAGAGAGAAGAGGGAGTTCTTGTTGATGTTCTCGGCGTAGAGGTAGGGAGAGATCGGGTGGTGTGAAGGTAATCGGTGAGGGCCTTTTGGGCTTGATTGATTGCTTGGGGCTTGTACTTGGAATGTACTTTGGACAGGGTTGGGAGCTTTGTGGCGGTGGAGAAGTGGCGAGAGAGGATGGTGTAGAGCGAGAATGGGGTGGAAGGGCATTGGTGAAATATTCTGAGTATGGTCAAAGAATGATTGGAGCCTTGGAATTTGGTTTGATTTAAAAATTGTCTGCCAAGATTTTTATTCTTAAAAAGTAATTATTCTTGTTTTGTAAAAGAAATTAAAAATTTTTACAAGAATTTTTAGATGATTTTAGAAATTTGAATAGTGGGTCGGAAGCTGATTTTCTAAAAATTAGTTTGGAGGTGCTTATTATTTGAATATTTTGTGTTTAGTAGTTTTATTTTTTAATTTTTGGCCATTTTTTTCTCTTACTTTTTCAAATAATTTTTGATCGGAGGAGTTGAAAATGTAAAAGAAAAAATTCTACTTTAAAAAAAATACTAAAGACAAAATTAATCAAAATTAATCAAAATAATCCTAAAAGACATCTCACATTCCAAAACATCACAAACAGGAGGATTGGCCAAAGGCACGGGATTGTGATGCCATGCGACTGACGGAAAACGGATATGTTATGTGAGGAACGATTTTAAGGTGTCGTGTTGTTGTAGCACTGCAGGGGGGTTTCGAAGGTGGGAGAGGGGCTTTACTATGTCGCATATCGGGAATCAGGTTTGCAATCGCATTTAACTTTATAAGTTTTTATCCAATTTATATTTAGGGATGAAAAAATAAATCTAAAACCATTGGGTACCTGCTTACCTTATCTTAATGGTTTTTAATGAGTTTGAGGGGCTCTTAAATGATTTTGGGTGGTTTTGGGATTTAAAGCATGCAACTTGTTAGACTTTGGATATAGTATGAGTTTAAAAGAAAGACGAGTGAGGTAAGTAGAGTATGAATTTATCTTAATAGGTTTGGGATTGGGGGTAAAGGTTAAACGAGTAAGGACAGATACGGGGGTAGATTTCTTTAACGGATTTAAGCATGAGGTGGTAGTTTGCCATCCTTATTCATACTCGATATTTAATTTGTACCACTTTTCAATCCTCTTCTCTACTCCGCTGAAATTTTTACTCACATTTGAAATTGGCAATTGGAATACTTCCTGTCAAATGGCCTAAACACATTTTAAAACTTTAAATATTTTTAAGCATTCAAACTGTTTAGTTCTCTAAATGTATAGACTTTCTGCTATCTCTAATTCGGTACAAATAATACAATTATATTCATCCAAGGTAGGTGACCATTATTCATTTTTTTTTTTACTTGTTGAAATATATGAATTTTACTTGTACAATTTAGAGCAGTGAACCTCAAATATTTCACCAAATCAGAAAAATAATAATGTTCACGCATTTGTCAGATGAGTGATAATAGCTAGAGATGGTAATTTCGTTCAAACCCGATGGGGGCTTGGTCGAACCACCAATTTAAATATATTTTTTGCAAGATGGAGGCCAATATGGTAGGATGTGTGAAATATCCGATCAAATATGGTTTGACTACTTTCATACCCCGAATTCTCGATCCAACCCGAACTCTATCCAAAATCAATAAATATAGATATAAATGTGTGTGTGTGTATAAAATAAAGAAAAATAGGATGATGAAGAATGTGAAATATAAAATTAGTTCAATTGGTATTTTTTTGTACTAATATATATGTGTTATATTTAAAAGGTTTTCTATGAAATTTAGCATATGAATATGCTAAATTTGTATTTTGAGATTAAAGATTGATTTTTTTTTAAAATTCGAATATTGGATTTACTCGAATTATCCGATACTCAATTAGGTTTGAGTTTATAGCCATATCTAATATCCACTGAGTATTAAGTATGAATTTGATGATGGTCCCCAACCCGTTACTCCCTCCCTATTCGTAACAGTCGGCTCTTGTGTGTTCCCAAGTGTT
>BRYE01000007.1:6420758-6423258 GCA_030159115.1 Actinidia arguta var. hypoleuca
GTACCCATTGATTTTTAATTTTTTTGCCATCCCTATTCTTCACCTTCTCGTTTTTATTCAATACATGTCCTATGGCTAGGCTACTAACCCAAGTCTGGTAATTAAAGTTAAAATAAATTATTTTGGGTTATTCAATAATAAAAATTGGTTTGTTTTCGAACTTGATATTAAAGTTAAGACTTGAGTCGATTTTTGTAAGGCTACAATAAAATAAAATAAAATGTTTTGGGTCTTAGTATATACAAGGAGTATACTTACACGCCCCTATTTTTTGACAAAGATTTTTAAGGATAAATCTCACTTCGCACCCCTGCATTTTGCACTCAATCTCATTTTGTACTCTTCACTTTCAAAAGTCTTCCCTTCACACTTTCTATCACATCTTAAGTCATACAATGAGTTAGTCATTATTAATGTGAGTGGGATTGTGATAAAAAGAAAATTGTGGGATAGAAAGATAGTAGAGAAACATTTCCAAATGTATGTTTGGAAAATGTATACAATTAGTAATAGAATAAGTACTAAATATCTCCCTATCTGTGTGTCTGTCTGTCGCGAAGAATTTTCAAAATATCATACATCAATTAACAAAGTAAAAAACGTTAATGCTTTGGAGGCAACAATTTTGCCCTCTCAAACGCCACATCATCTTCGGTTAAATCCACAATTTGATTACAATCACTAATTCGATGATGATAAAATATAAAATAACCATAATTTCACTAATTATTCATTCTCCGAAGTATTAGGTTTTACAAGTTAATTCCACGAGTGGTCAGCTAAGCGACAATATGGATTGTTCTATCTAATTTTTAATAAAATTTGAGTTTAGTTGTCTAATTGATGACGAACTTCAAAATTTAAGTGTTTAACTAAAGATTTTTCAAAGTTAAGTGTCTACAGACATTTGATTGAATGTTTAGTTTTTTTTATAGATTTTCCTCCTCTTTTTTTTGCAATTAGGGCCTAAACCAAAATGGTTAAGTTTAAGCTTTGCCCAGTGGGCTTGTTCCAGGCGAGCTAGTGGGATTTTTTTATTTTTTATTTCCAAATATTGCTCTTTTCAAGTTTATTTTTCCTAATTACCACTGATATAAATTTCTCCCAAGAAATTTAGAGTGTGTTTGGATTAAGAATTTGTTAGAGAAACATGAATGGAAAGAAAATTGTTAATGAATTAAACGGTTCAGATTTCATATTTTTCATTTAGTATTTTTTTTATTTTAACAAATTTATGCTTAAATTCTTGATCAAAATAAAGTCTGAGTAATGAATTGCTAAAAGAATTGTATTCCTAATTTTTGAATTGTGAAGAGAAATACTCTGCATAAATTTATTTTTTTATTTTTTTGGATAACTCGGTATTCGGCACAAGGATTGATAAATTTTGGAACTAATCCCACTGTCGCTCGATTAAAATCGAGATAGAGCCTGATATAGATTGGACTAACCCAACTAAAAAACTGATAGCACGTAAGAAGTTTCGAACCTGAAAACTTGCATAATTATATTTCTTTACCCAATTTTCTTATCACTAGCTAGAATATATATATTGACTCCCAATTAAACTAGCTGACAATTTTAATTCTTCACCAATACTAGTGGTGACAAAATCTAGTAAAAAAATATGATTACTTGTAGCATTTACCATGGTGAAAAAAAACACATTGGGTAAGACACTTTCCAATTTAAGCTAGCTGACAATTTGATTGGGTGATTTTCAACGTTAGTCCCTATAGTTTAACTAAAGATTTACTTTGGTCCTTAAGTTTAAATTTAAACAATTAAAAACTTTTAATTTTAATTTAATTTCAATATTGTCACTCTGTCAATACTCATTAGCAATTTAAATGGAAAGAAAGTTTAGAGACCAAAGTAAAAATTTGGCCAAAGTATACGAATTAAGAATGTAAAATTACCCTTTAGAAAGGTTGATGTGAATTTCACGCCCTCACTTTGTGTAGATATAGGAATGGGATCAAAACGGAATCAATGGCCAAAGAACACAGCCCAACTATGTTGACGGTGAGACTACATTAATACCAAATTAAAACTGCATAATTTTAATTGTTCGATTAAAACTGTAAGGACTCAAACTAACAGGACCATTGGTGAAATTTACACATTTTAATTTCTCATCAAAAGTCAATTAAGTTGGTTCACTGAAGTGAAGGGAACTGTATTTAGTAAGTATTTCATATGTGAAATCAATTACATTACAGTACTATTTGTCCCCCATTGTTGAGACACAGCATGGGAACAATACAATCCACTTTCAATTTAATCACCATTAATAATTTGTTATAATTAATCTTAATCATCATTACTTCTTTGGTGGCTACAATAAATTTTCCACATATCCCAATTGTGCTAATGCATATTGTTAGTCTCCCACTTCACCCTTGTTTTCTAGTGCTCGCACGAGTTTTTAACTTGCTCTCCCACTAAATAATACAAACATAACGATAGGATCATATTTGGTTAACCGTCAACTCATATA
>BRYE01000007.1:6503258-6510758 GCA_030159115.1 Actinidia arguta var. hypoleuca
ACCTTTTTGCATTGTGAATGCAGTCTAGTGAAATACCAAAAAAATATTTGTCGTGGACGTAGTAGAGACACTACTAAACCACACAAATCTTTGTGTTCGCTTGTGTGCATGATTGTTTCTATTTTTTTATTGTTTTCGTATAGATCGATTCTTGTTCCCACTTAACATTTTTTTATATACATCTACTAGTTGCGAGATTCTTTCTATTAATATGATAAATGAGATTAGCTTTCGATGCTTTACTGAAGAAAATTTAGAATCCTTGTGAATGCAGCTTAGTGAAAGCCAAAAAGATTAAAAAACGAAAAGAAAAGAAAAAGGTACACATATAAGTTGTATAAGAAAGTAAAAAGAAAAAAAATAACTTTCTTGCACTTTCCATCATTTTCATACTAAACAAACACAAAAAAAGTTTCAAAATTTTTATTACTTGCATCTTTCACTATTTTCATGCTAATCGTTAGTACGCTAATATGAGTTGTATAAAAAAATTAAATTTCTTACATTTTTCACCACTTTCATGCTAAGTAAATGCAGAAAAAGTCTCAAAACTTTCTCTTTCTTGCATTTTCCCAACTTTCATGCTAAATTGATAATCAAGCATAGTCTTAGTGGTGGTGAGAAATTTGTCATTGAGAATTTTTTCTATGATCCTTAAAAAAAATAAGTAATTAACCATTGAGAGGGCCATAGCCCAAAACCTCCTGGATCACTCCTTATTTAATTGGGCTAAGCCGGGTCATCTTTCTAAAGCATACATCAGCCCTTTTGGGGATTAAATACACTACAATCAATGGAACATAGAGAGATTGTTGTAATTAATCTTATATTAAAATTTGATTGTTTAAAATCAGGGATTGAAGTATATATAAAAAAAAACTTTTAAAACTTTTTAGTTTTTCATCTTTTTTAAAATTATTTTTGGTTCATAAACAGAAAGTAAAAACTGTGACAAACACTATGACACGACTTCCAAAACATTAAAAAATAGGAGATTGAGAAAAAAAAATTTGATAAACACCCTCATAGTTGTTACAATACAACAAGCTTATGTGTGACAAAGGCAGAGTACCAAATAGGTTGACATTTTTGGAATTAGTTTTGCAAAATATTTTTCATAAAACTTGTTTGGCCGATAGTGGTAAAAAAAAAAATTACGAATTTCTTTTTGTAAAATAACACAATTTTCATAAACTACTGAAAAGATATTTTTAAATTTTTCAAAAAATATTTTAATATATGAAACCGATGTGTAATTTCTTTCGGGCTAAGCCAAGGAGTAGAAGTTTTTTCTGCTAAGGCAAGGAGCAAAAGTTTTTCTTACTCCTTGACATAGGGAAAGCATAAATGAACAATGATCTTTTTTCTGGATTTTAGAATAAATATATACAATCATAAAGTTGGATTTTCCAAAAAAAAACACAAACTAATTGGGACAGTGAGAGTAGTAATTTTGAAATAGGTGAAAGTATGTTTTCCAAACTTCCAATAGACTTTCAAAAGTTGATTGGAACCATCCCGCGCGAATCGCGCCAAGGAACTTGAACAATGCAACACCCATTTCGCTAATGAATGATGGAATTAAACTCCCGAATTAATTGATATTTTGGACATGATATAAAGTTATTAAAAAAAATGCAACACCACGCTGTCTTGGAACATCTTATACCACCTCATCATCTCCTCTCATTCTCAAATCTAACGATTGATGAGTTTTGAATCCCCAATAAATGGGCATCCAATATGGGAGAAAAAGACAATGTTAAATAACACGGCGACGATGAGATGAGATGAAGAAAAAGATGTGAAGAAGATAATATTGAGGCTTTTCTCTTAACTCAATATAAATCATCTGATTCAACCCTTGTTGTAATCCAATTTTACGTCACTGAATTTGTTATGATAAATTTATCATAACGAAAATATTTTATGTTTGCTGAATTTGTTATGATAAATTTTTCATAATGAATTACTGAGAACAACAAACTATTGATTTGCCTATGATAAGTATATCATAGTGAAATAGTTATGGTAAATTATCACAAGTGTGGAGGAAAAAATCTCAAATAAATTTGTCATAACCGGCACATAGCTTGTCACAAAATTATTATATGTATATGATAATTTTATCAGACCCAAGAACTCCTTTACCTTTTTTTAGATAGGATCTGTATTTATCTTTATTTTTTGAATTGGGTTATGTGATGGATAAGTTTATCTTATAAAAAGCACACTCAAACTTTGAGTCTCTTATTACGATAATATAAATATCTATGAAATTTTATAATTTATCAGAAGAATCATATTTAATTTCAAATTGATTATGATGGTTAATTTTTTACCTATTCACCACTAGTAAAAGATTTTTCGTGGTTTATCTTTAGAGAGAGAAACAAATAAATTACTCGATAAATTTACGTGATATTAATTGGTAAGTTGTTTTTCTTTTTTCTTATTTTCTTTTTAAAAAAATAATTTGTATTTAATGATTGGGTCACCAAAAGTGTATAAGGGTATTTTGGGTATATTTTGAATAATAAGATGTCAAGTTAAGTTTTTAAAGTGGGTAAAACCTATTAAAATGTTTGGACTTCAACAAAAGTGCAACCAAAGAATCCAAAAAAAATTAAAGACTTTCACACCTCTGTTTCTAATTGTACTTTTTAAATTTTATTAGGTAAAATTACCAAATAGATTTATATTTTTTAAATTACTTCTACTCAAAACGTTTTAACTACATAGAGAGTATTTGGTAATTTCACATAATTGGAGAAAAGAAAAGGTAGAAAATCATGGACCAAAAAAGTTGTGTAGAAAAAAATAACATGTCCGTACAAAACAACCAACATGATGACGTGTTTGAACATTATTTAAGCATATATATATATATATATATATATATATATATATATAAAGAGTAAATAAGAATTTTACTGGCTTTAATTGTTTGTTCCTGCAAGTGTGTGCCACAAACAATATACAATGGTAATTAATTATAAGAAGAAAGAACAAAGAAAGCCCATCTCCATCCTTGCGATCCGCGGAATCTTGTTGCAAGATCACACCTCCAATAGAAAACCATTTTATCTGACTAATCAGGGGCGTACCCACCCTTGGCCGAGGGTAGGCGGCCGCCTTCCCTAAAATTTTGGAAAAAAAATAATAAATTGGTTAGGATAAAAAAAAAATTAAATTGGTTTAAAAAAAAATACTATTAATATATAAAATTTTGAATATTATCGTATTCATTGTATTATCTCAGAATTTATCATCTTATTCAGTGGCGGAGCCACATAGTGACTAGAGGGGGAAGCTGTCCCCCTCAACTTTGAATTTTTTTTTTACCTATAATTTAAGAAATTTTTTACAATTTATCCCCTCAAAAATTATAAATGCCACCCTTAAAATAAAATATCATTTGCCTCCCTGAAAAATTTTCCTGACTCTGCCACTCTTATTGATGAAAAATTTTCGCCCACCTTAAAAAAAAATTCTGAGTCCGCCACTGTGACAATTGTTTACAAATTTATAATATATCAAGTGGAATTATTTCAAGGGTACACACACATATAGTGGTTGATCGAGCTTTTCTTTCAGGTTTGGAAAAACTGTACACAGTATTATGAGCGTGGTTTCGTGCTACTACGCGCCAATGTGCGAGTTAAACTTACTATGGATAGCAATTCCGACTAAACCTGATGGGGTCCCGGAAGAACCGGCCGTTTGGACATGGGTTTTATTCGATTTTTTGCTCGATGGAGGCGGGTATGGTGGGAGGGGTAAAACATCCAAACGGGTATGGGTATGGGTATGATTATCTCCATACCCAAATACCTGAATCCGACCCGAATGTAATATATAAACTTAATTAAATTGATTTTTTTATAGTAATATGTGACGTATAAACTAAATTAGAAATGGTTATAATATGTGATGTATTTAAAATAAGTTAAAATTTGATATATGAGTGTGTTCAACTTGTATTTTGAAGATTGGAATTCAACTTCTTCTTTTTTTAATTCAAATATTGAGTATACCTGATTAGATTTAGGTTTGGTAGACATATCCAATATTCAATGAGTATTGGGTATGAGTATGGAAATGAAAGTGAATTTTAGGTATGGGTATGAGTCTGAATATGAAGAGGTATTTCTTACCCCATATCCGACTTGTTTTCATTCCTAAAATTTACCGTTAGATAGGTCAAATGACCTGTAACACTAACCAAGGGGTGACTATGAGATTTCAAGGGTAATCCTAAAGTTAGACCTTCGAGGATGTGTATATATATATATATAATAAGTGGCTAGGTTGACATAAACTTGAGTTACATATTCTTAGATTTGGATCCCTTTGGCATAAATATGCAAAACAATAGGACCACCCATATTCTTTTATCATCATTTCATATTACCGTTTCTTTGGATGATAGTGATTAGTTTCATGATTTAGAAACTGAAGTTAAAGATTTTTTTTTGATTCTCATGCGTATGATAGAGATGAAATCTTCATAGGAAAAAATTGTAATATATATATATATATATATATATATATATATATATATATATATATATATATAGGTACTAGATTACTGATGAAGGGGTGGAAAAGTTAACGTAGGAAAGTGGGATATCATTGGCTAATGGGAACTCAAACAACAATTGGTTATTAATTTCACTAGAAAATGAAACTTTCTTATGTTTTTTTTTATAAGAAATTGAAAGCTATATTAGCATTACATGATCTTTGGACTGAATACCAAGTTATAAAAAATAAAATGCATTATTCGAATCTTTGAATAATAGAGACAAAGAAAATAATTCTATGATTTAAAGGAGTGATAAATCGTTGACTAACAACTTGATACATCTAATTAGACACAGTAACATATGTTATTTTAATTAGTCCGGAGTTATTTTTATAAAGTCTTGATAGCTATTTTCTGTATAAGAATTCTAGGGTGGTTGACAAAAATTCACCAAATAATATATATAAGAAAAAAATAGTAATTAGTTGAATTAAAAATCAAATTTAATATTTGATCTTTGACAACGTGAAAGCAACGGTATTAGAAAATCAAAAAATAAATGACGCTTTTATGCTTTTCGAAGTTAATTATAATAAACAACAACATTTTGTTATAATTATAACATATTACTACAAACAACTGTGATTAAAGTGTTTGAAAGTTGTAAACTATCATTGTTTGTTACGAACTTACGTAGAAACTCAAAAAACACGAACAATAGGTTCTCCAATGCTTATATAAAGCTTAAACTCACTTTTCACAGTCACAAAAACACTCAAAACACTAGATTGTGTTACAAGTTTATCATCATCTTCTTCGATTTCAATTGTTATCCTAAATATGTTCGAGCAAACAATCTCCAACTCCGATTTCGCTCTCCTTGAATCGATTCGGCGACATCTCCTTGACGATTCGGACATCTCGGAATTTTTTTCGGCGACCGACCCACCCAATACGCCGCCAGTTTATGACCCAAGCCGAAGTTTTGAATCGATAGTCGAGGAGTGTGTGCGGGTACGCGGCGGTCACTCGCCGCCGCTAGAGTGGCGGAAGTACAGAGGCGTGAGGCGAAGACCGTGGGGGAAGTTCGCGGCGGAGATTAGGGATCCGAAGAGAAGGGGAGCCAGGATATGGCTCGGGACGTACGAGACGGCCGAGGACGCTGCAGTCGCCTACGACCGATCCGCGTTCGAGATACGTGGCTCCCGTGCCAAGCTTAACTTTCCGCACCTGATCGGCTCAAACAAGTCTGAGCCGATCAGGGTGACCCCGAAGCGGAAGAAAAGCACGGCTGGCTGCAGCTTGGCGCCAGCGGCTCCAGCCAAGTTGGATTGTGACACATTAATAGGGGCATTTGACTTTAAAATGGACCCTGATTTTGATTGCTTGTAAAAGTGGTTCGTAGGAATAAGGAACCCAAGAGTGAGATGGAAATCAAGTGTGTACTTTTTTTCAATAATCCAAATTGTAACTAGCTAGATTTCCAATCAACTGGATTTGTTCACTTGGTCAACCTTGTACTCTTGCCATTAGAAAGCTCGATCAAGAGGATTTTGATTGTCATCTTCATGCGTACAAGTGATCATAGTCAGAAGTAATTGAATATATGGATGATGGTTGTTGCTCTCTCGAAGGCCATTACAGAGTAGAATCTATAATAATCTGATCTGTCTAGTGGGTGCTTGCTCACTATCATATATTTCTGGCGCATTAAATCACCATGGCACTCGTTGATGGAGAATTTGATGCAAGGTCTAGAGTTCCGAAAATGTATTCTCCAAAGTCCTAAATGTTGGAAAAACCAAGCTTTAAACATGTTTTTTTTAGTAACTTTGAGCTGAAATAAATGAGGTTTTCGATCATCTTTTCTGATGAAATAAAGTGGAATTGTAATCTCCATAATATAGTCTTCGAAACCATATAAAATTTGTTCAAAATGAATTAGGGATGAATGAGAAATTATTCTTTAAAAATTATTAGTTAAACTAGTTAAAAATAGAATGACAACGCTCAATCTCACGTTGATTAGTAAACTAACAGGAAATAGACATATATACTAAAAAGTGTTGAGGACACTTAAATGTGTGATTAGTATTTTTGTTTCTAAATTGTTTTTTCTAATTTGTTTTGTAATATATTCTTATTGGATTTAATAAGACAATTATATTTTCAATTTTGAATTGTTCTTGGTTTTAATACTCAAAATCCTCTGCAATCTCATTCTCGTGAAAGAGTACATTTATGACATTGATCTTCTTCTTATTTTCTGGATCCCACTGTCTATAGCCAAATTTCCCATCTCCTTGGCGGTGAGAGTCAAATTTGTATTAAAGATAAATTTCGAGGGAGATCTGTGTAATTTGTCCGAAAATATATTCAAGTTTAACAAAAACTAGTATACGTTGTGTCCTCCCTAACTTCTCTCATCAAGGTTGTATTTGGATTAACAATTTGGTGGAGAAAAAAAAATTAAAAAATTAAAAAATTCAACGGTTCAAAATGATTAGATTACTTTTTTTTTTTTAATTAAATTTTTAATTCAAACACAACCTAAATGTGCGAGTGTATTTAGCTTTCAACATAATGAAATTTAATTGTAGGGATTAATTAGTTATGACAAATTTGAGTTTTGTATATAATTTCTTGGAGTATAAGTTTTGTTACAACCACGTACCACCAATTTAGTTTCTGAATTAGCCGCCACAGTTGTGTGTGTGTGTGTGTGTGTGAGAGAGAGAGAGAGAGAGAGAGAGAGAGGTAAACAATCCCGACTCCATTGATGTGTGATAATAATGCATTATTTGAGGATCCCCTTTTTACAGTTGACCTATAGTTATGAAGTATATTAAGCGTTTAACTCTTCATTAAAAAAAAATTATCTGATCTATTACAATCGAAAACAAAAAAAATATGGAAAGATTTCTTTGAAATTGTTCATTTGGAAATTTCTTGAAAAAGCTAATAATCCTCGA
>BRYE01000007.1:6515758-6528258 GCA_030159115.1 Actinidia arguta var. hypoleuca
TATAAGCAAAAACTCTCCTACCTCTATAAAGAATCAAGGACTTGGGACTCGAATAACTCAAAATATTCTAGACCACAATTTATAATCCCACTAATCATATCAAATAATTATTAAAATTACCAAAATACCCCTAACTGCTAAACCTCTTATAATGCCATAAAATCTGTCTAGAAGCATATTAAATTATAATAAACACAAATGCTCCAAAGTCAAAAGCGTCCAATGTGAAACTCTAGATTTACCTTACTCTTCTTTCCATGTTCTTCATCACTAAGACAAGGCAAAAAGCTTTATATTTCATTATATTATACTTCCATTTTCCAAGGTAAAGGGTGTTAATATAGTGACATAGAGCATTTCATAGGTAATAAGAGAGTTTTATGCACAAATATATTGTTTCTCATACCCTTACCCAATTGTTGAGTGTCCAACGCAAGTACTAACACACATTTAAAAGAGAGTCCATGCAATATAGGGCTAATCCATCTAAATAGTCCTACAAAATCTAGCACAAGTGCACAAGCCTACCAGATCCTACTATACAAAATGAATAAAATCAACTCTTAAGCCTATGGAAAGGCTCCTCAACTCTCCAACACTCCATCCATGGCAGGGACGAAGGCAGTGGGGGACGAAGGGGAGCCATGGCCCAAATTTGTATAATATCCGTATAGTTTATGAATGATGCAGAATGGTCCCTATATGCTATTTTAGTTATTTTGATTGCCCTACTATCAAGGATCAAAATTTCGTTTCGAGGGTTCGTTTCGGTTGGCTCGGAAACGGAAACGTTTCGAAATATTTCGAAAATGTTTCGGAATGTTTCGTAAACATTTCAAAAGTGACAAATAATAAAATACAATCTCTCGTATAAAAATGTATATCATTTATAAAAAAATTAAATTATGGGTAATACAACTTATTGTTTAGGTATATAGCGTTGTGTTTTGATGCATTTTTCTATGTTTCAGTGTGTTTTGATTGTACTAATAGTGTTTCGTTATTCCACTAATGTTTCGTTTCGGTCTCTTAGGAAACGGAAACGTTTCAACTGTTTCGATGGAAACAAAAGGAAATTTTGTTCCTTGCCTACTATGTTTTTGGTATAATTGGAGGTCGTAATATTTTGAAGGAAGAATCTTAATTATGGCTAAACTTTAAATCCTCGGTATCCTAGTGAGGAATAAGGATTCTAGTTAAGACCCAATATTTCCTCAATTATCTCACATATTACGTGATACTATCAAGTCTATTGATTAGATATTAATGTCTTTAAATTATAAAAAATCATATAAGCAGTATTCTTAATTTTTATGAATTATATGAAACAATAAGGTAAATGATGTAAATTGATTGGTGTTCTTTCTATTTCTTCATAATGCTTAGGTAGAAATTATTAATTATTGAAAGCTAAATTTTTTTTTCTTCAATTATCTTGGCACCCCATAACCAAATTTTCTGGCTTTGTCCCTGATCCATGGTCCAAATCAAGTATAATTATGCTACAGATTCTCCATTTCCCTACCCTTCCCACCACATACGCAAGACTCTCGCCACATCCCAAAAAATACCCTGCTTGTCCCTAATAAGGCCAACACCAAACCCCCAATTCTCTAGCCACCATGTACCAAATAAGAAAATTATCCACTGTCTGCGCATCATACTCGCACATGAAGTACCAATTACTATAGCATGATACCTCCAAGTAAAGTTATCAATCTTACAAATCTTCTCATGCACTGCATCCACATAGAAAGTGACCTTGAATTTGGCCCAACTGACGAATTTCGATCTCAGCAATGTTTTCCCTTCTATTTTGCCTCAGTTACTGTGGTTATAAAACCTGATATAACATCAAATAATTGCTATGTTCCCATTCATTTTAATAATTTTCTTATTACCTCATGAATCTATGATTTGAATGATTATGGAGGTTCAAGAATCCTAACCAGTCTCTTTAACTAAGAAGAAGAAGAAGTTAAGAACACATGCTATTTCAAAACAAGTACAAAATACATACAAAGACATCTAGTCAAAGAAAAAAATTCCAAAAGACGTTAGTTTGCTAATGTTTATAAGTTAAAACAATGAGTCATTAGTTACTCAATCAACCAAGCGTCCAACCAATGTGTGAACCAAAAGAAACTGTATTTCAAATAAATCAAAAAGAAATATTACCAGCTTGTTAATGTTTGTATCATACTCCCCAGTTGTCCCGGTCTCAGATCCCTGCCTGCTGCAAACTGAACCTGCACCTTCCAGACAATTAAATTAAGTACCAGTTACACGGCTTATCTTAAAATACATGCCAAAATAGTGAAAATCTAAACAAACAACTCAATTTGGACCTAATGATTTCAAACCTCAAAGCATCTTCGCAACTGATCTAATTTCCCTTTTACTATACCCTGCAAAACAGAAGGGAAAAAACACAATCCAAAGATCAGCATATTTTTACTACAATTTACATTTTTAGTTTCCCTTTTCTTTTTCTTGGATATAGGGGAATGGGGGCGGGTGGTTATGAAAAGATCTTAACTCAAATAAACACCAAAAGCAATTGTATTAGAAAACTTGAATAACGAAAATTTGATGTCAATGAATTAATTAGTTTCTACAAATGTCACAATTAAATAAACATGCCACAATAGGACACTCCAAAAACACAACAGAGAAAGGGAGAAAGAGTAGAGAAAAATGTGGAAGTACAGCACTTCTTCCCGGTTCCATAGGCAGTGAAGCGGATATCCTTTTGGGTAGTACTACCTCAAAAATAGCATGGTATCTGATGAGGAAGCAGAGATGGGTACCTACCACATACATGCACTCATTGATGAGAAAATCTTCCAGTTCGCGTACGTTTGTAACATCCAACTCCTGCATCAGTACATCATAGGGTAAAACCTGGGAAAGGGACAAAAAATTAGAGACCTCACATATTTATTTATTTAATTGTTGTGGAACACACGACTTTAGGAATATCTTGAAATTTTCTATTGGGAAACCCACTAATAAAAGGAAGTAAAAGAAGAAAATGTCATAAGATAAAATGAGTTTACTTGCATGAGAATTGCTAAAATGAATGTCTTCCAAAAGAAAAATGACAATGACCAATGAAGCTACAAAATAAGTAAATAGACTAATAGAGGGAAGATCAAATCTGAGAATATTGCAAAAAATAGAGAAAAAGTAAAATCTTTATTTGTAGATATAAAATTAGAGCAGTAACTCTCTATGAGGAGATTTGCTTATTTATCTACACTGTAATTGGATATTCATCACTTCAACCATGTCAAAAACTGACACTAGCTTACTGATTTCAAAAACCATTCACAACAACAATGCTCACAAAAATAGTATAGTACGTCTATGGACCTGTAATTAAACCATATAAAAGTATCTAAAAAAATGTTGTGAAGTGTAAACTCAACATTGATGTATAGGAGACTATACCCATAGTGAATCTGATCTGTACACTTAAATTTATGGAAAATCTTTGTGGATTAATTTAGGATATGTAGAACAAATAAATTATTAAGACTGGGTGTAAATTTTTTGTTTTGAGTTATAGCATGTTGATAAGAACTAGAGTTGTTGATAATCATAAAGAAAATGTGCATTAAATGACACAAGGTTTAGTTGGGTTCACATTACTACATTAGTCTATGTTTGACCAACTTCAATCCCATTGCATATTTTCAATGCTGTGACAAGAAAGTGACCCTTGACATTGCATTCAACTTCAACATGGACCAACTTTTCATTGAAATTCCAGCACAAAACCAAGTTTCAAAAGCATAAGCAATTTTCTCTAATATGAGACGAGAAAATAGCCTTTTTCCAGAAAACTGCTGATTACACTGCAAATAGAACTTGGGCTCTGAATACTAGTTCCATAAAGTTCAGAAAATAACAAATTTTAGCAGTACATTTGTTGAGTTAAGCACTCAAAGTGACCAAAAATCATTCATCAAGAGAGTCAATACACTCCAAACACAAAAGCATCACTTTTTAGTCAACAAAAGGTAAAAATACTGAGTATTAAAAAAATAATACCTTGTTCGTCTCTGCCAGTGTGAGCACAGTAAGTTGCTTAAGTTTGAGGATTTGATCAGGAAGCAACTGTGGAAGGCGGCCAGCATAACCTAGAAAGTCATGTACAATTACAAACCAAGTTTCAGTCACAAAAAGGTTATTCAAGCACACCTCCATGAAACCACATTTAGGAAGAAATAAAGAAGATGCTATTACTAAATAAAAGTTCACTTTCTACTTTTATGTATAATAAATTCAACCTTCTAAATGCCAATATATGTGTATGGCTGTCTTTGTGTACTCCAATGTCTACAACATTGCACACGTGCTAGCACTGTTTCTAAAAAGCACATATACTTGTAAAAAAATAAGAAGACGTCATAAACAGTCTATTAATAATCTTTAGACACTCCAAACCTACACTCTCGTTAGTTTATTCAAATATTAAAACAAATAGCTTCGTGATCACCAATAACAGGCAAATCTTCATTAACACACCTAACCTTAGAGCCTATAAAAGGTATAAGGTACTGAGGACCGATTATATCTTACAAAGTGGCAAGATACCCTTAATCCCTAGTATTAAGGATTCATCACAAGGATCATTCACAAAGCTCAGCAGACACCAGTAAGAGTCGGACAAAAGTTGCTCAGCAACCACATCCCAACTATAGAGAAACTAAGAATCACCAATTCAATTCATTCAATTGTTTGAAACCTGATTATTTTTTCAACTGGTAGCGTACTGTAGCAATAATAACCAATTTTTTAGACAACTCCACAACCCAATGAGTGGACAATTAAAACAAGAAACCGAAACCGCATTTCTAAGTCATGTTTTCAAGATAACAGTGGGATTGTGGACAAATCTTGTACCAGTGTTCTATATGGTTATAAAGTTTATTCAGCTACTCCCAAAAAGTTCTATCTTGACGCATTTACCATATCTTCATAAAACCAGTAAAATCAAAGTCAATGGTTCAGTTGATCAGTGATACCCCTGCGATAACATTGCCTTCAAATAAACAACCTCCTCTAAATGGACACCAGTTATAGATAGGCCAACAGGGATAAGACCTAACAGTGAATTTTTCAACAAGTACAAGTGAACCTTCACATGTACATTTTATGAGGCACAAAAGCGTAGAATAAAATAACTTTTTCAAGGAATGAGTTGGAATCTCCATATTTTTTTATGAGGAGTCGTTTTGACTCGATAATCAATATATTATTTATGGTGACACAAAAATACCATAAATAAAGCAGCTGTAAATTGTGACTTAAGTAGTTTGACAAAGTAGCAGAAAGATTGGGGAATTGTCTGTCGTAAAAAGAGATTAAATAGTAGGGAACTTGCCAAAAAAACGAAGAAAGGAAGTGTGCAATGGCATTGGATAATGTTTTACTAATGCAATTCACATGAAACCTGACTATTTTTCAAGGGATTACAAGATGGCTTTCTCTCCCTTCTAATTTCACCAAATCAGATCTTTTAAATTCCAACCATTCCAATAACTGAATATATCAAGTTTCCTTTCCAAAGACCATTTCCATCAAATTCCACATTCCAAATACACTGTAAAGGTTTTTGGCTTGAAAATTTGCTTTGTGAAGAAACCTATTTAGGCTATTTTGCTTCAATACACTTAGGTAGATAGTATTTATTTGGAAACCCTAGCAAATTGACATTGACTTTGACTTCCCATCGATTGTAATGTGGATGTAGAAATATCACCACAATCTTGTTGACCATAAAGAGGCTTAAACTCATGAATGCTTCCTTGAACATTGAATTAGAGAGCGCCAGGCTTTCAATCAGTTAATATTGATACTGAATTAATTCTAAAGCTTATTCTTAATCCTCTTAGAAACGAATACTCATCTAAAGGGTCGACGTATTAATCTGAAAATATATCTTCATAGGCCAACCATTGTGAAGCTTGTCAGTATAAAAACAAATGTCAGGTCACTGTAATGACAAATTTGTGACAAACAACCGTGAAAACCTTGAGAATATTGGTTGTCTTGCAAAGAAGGTCATGGAAATTAAAGATCTGAGGCAAAAAAATATAGAAGGAAGAAAGAAGGAGGTGCAAGTAATACTCAAAAGAAGGAACTGGAGGAAGAAAATGTGAAAGATGGATAGAGTAATTTTTACATCTAAGATTTGTGCCACTGATAACTCCAGCTGAGAAACATTAAGGCCTGATAATTCATTTTCTTCCCAACTTAAAAAAATTACAAAGTCAACCCGACAGATTCATACCGTACATAATTTACTCCTTGCACTAAAATGTTTAGGGTGCCACATGATTATCGTTTTGGAGGTTATATTTACCCATGTGGTACAAGCTCTTAATAACATTTATTACCGAAAAAAATTATATTAGAAAAACTAAACATACTCAAGTTCCAAAACAGACGAACGGCTAAATTTTCTTGTAGCTTGAAATAATGTAACCAAATCAGATTTTAGCCAATATTAAGCTAACCAATGAAACTCAATCAAACAAGTTTTGGACTGCACAACAAATCCTTTAGCAACAAAAGCAGACACCTCCACTTTTCCATCATAGCTCTTCAATTTGATTTATGGATCAAACTAGGAAAACATGAGAATCAGAACACAACTGTCCTAATAGAAAAGAGAATATCAACAACATACTCACTAAGAAAATGTCTCAACAATACTGCACATAAAGTGCCAAGTTACCAACAGCAATTTTTAATTTCAAGACACTAACACCGCATGATATGTTCTTAAATTTAACATGCCTCCATGGTTCAGTTGTGCATATTTGGGCAGATAGGCACCTCTTTTTTGGGCACATCATGTACCAATTCAGAAGATAGTCCCAGGCGTTACAGTTTGTTAAAGACCAAGTTGAAAAAGTAAATCAAGCAGGAAAAGCATTAGAAATACAAGTTGTAGCTAAACTAAATTTCCTAATCAAAATCACAGCGCCATATAACAATGCCAAATATGAAATCTAAACTGACTAAACAATGCGGAATATGAAATCTAAATTGACTAAACAATGCTCGCAAAGAAAGACCCTGCATGCTATGGATTTGCTTCTTTTCTCAAAATATTATCCTTCAAATGTGGCAGACATGCTAAAAAACTGCCAAGCAATGCTCGTTACTTAATAAATCGAGTTATTTACCCTAGTGCTATCACAATATTTAAATACAAAAACAAACACCAAAGAAAAAGAAAGAAAAGCATAGATGTCTGACAACAAATTGAATAGGAATTGACAAAAGTCAAACCGAAATGCTTACTCTTGTAGTCACTCCATGTGCCATGGGCAAACAGGCGCAGCAGATCAAGGTATAGAGAGTTCTCAGTTCCTTGAAGCTGCATTTAAGGTCATTAGGAAAATCGTGAATAAGCTGCAATCTCAAACTATTTGTCTCGGAATAGCAGACTTAGAACCAAAAAAAAACTGAATGTGATGCATGCAAATGCACAGAACCCCACACAGAACGGGAGGGAACAAAGGGCAGGAGGAATACAGAATCATCGTCCGCCAATGAACCATAAAGATAAGTTAAATTCTGTGCATGCTCAAGTGCTTGTGCCAAACAATGAGAAGCAATACTTCAATTGCCACGCATAGATTAACGATAATCTCTCAACAACCATAAAAAGATCACCAATCAGTGTGACTCTTTATTAAGTTCACTTTGCCAATTTGTTTTCCTTTCGGCCACTGCAGGTGCATCTAGAGGACATCTCATCATCTCCCCCCACCCCAACCCCACCTCACCCAAAAAAAAAAAAAAAAGAAAGAATATTTACTATAAATCACTAAATAGGGATGTGATGACAAGCAATGGAAAGAAGAAAAACAGTGAATCTGGAATTTCACAGGTTGCATGTTCAGGGCATCTTGGATTGAAGTTTTGGAATATTTTTAGTCTTTATTTACAATTATTAGATTTACTATGCTGCCAGACTAGTTTTTATGTCAAAATAATAGGTTTTAGTAGCTGGGTATTTCGGTAAGTTCAGTAATTGTTGGACATGAGTGACAGTCATAATAAATGAGTCAAAGTTTCTGATTCCAGGATGGAGAAGCATTAGAAGTCCTGGCCCTAATTGGTCTATACTATTAGTAGTTACTAAATATTCTTAGTTTCTAAATTTTAAACTCCTACTCTTCATAGAATTAGGAGAATCTTTAGTGATAAATATGCACGTAATCCTTCCTTTCAATGAAGAGTTGAGTTATAAGAATTTGAAATTGTGTGCATTTGCATAACCAACGTGTTACTATTCACAGTCATAAATCAGAACCCTTTTCAGTCATGAAACCCTTTTCCAACCACTCCCTTATCCACCCTATCATTTCTCCTATCTATTGTCCTTCAAACCCTTGATTGAACGCTATTTAAAACCCTAAAGACCCTTTGTTTCTGAAAATTCTGCAACAAACCACTTAAAATTCAAACCAGAACACATATTTTTCATGAAGAAATTCTAAAAACCTTCTTCCATATTGCAAAACTCTAACCATTGAATCTTTCTATAACCTTAACTCAATTTCATTCCTATTGTAGGTAGCACTAACTCAAGTTTCCTGAAGTTGTCCTACATCAGTTTGGTATTAGAGCTTAAAATCCGAGTGTGCTTTCTTCATTAAAATGGTGACACACATTGAGTTATATATTAAGTTCGAAACATTGTCAACAGATCATGAGATGTCTAAGGAAGATGATGCAATGTTAAAGGAAGATGATGCAACATTAAAGAGTTCCATGGACAGATCAAGTGCTGCTACTGTAAAGGAGGCTAATGTTGAGGAGCAAAAGGAGGAAATCGATGTGACACTTGAGGTACAAAAGAGGACAATGATCATGTTGTCGTCATTGAATATTGAAGATGTTAAAAAATGAAAGCAAAGATTGATGTTGTAGCTACAGAAGGCATGAAAGAGCATAAGGATTGTGATCCAAAAGCCATCGAAGTCAAAGAAAATGAGGAGAAAATGGTTGAACTTTTTCTCTTTACAAGAAAGACATGTCCACATTGAATTTATCATTCCAAATTCAATGTGGCCATCCTAAAGTACAATAGTTTGTTTGTTTTTTCTGGCTTTGTTTTGCTATCTGGTCTTGGCTTTGATGCCTTTGTTTTCTGTTTTGTTGTTGGTAGGCTTCTTTGATAGCCTTTTATTTTGTTGGGCTCTGTTTTTGTTCAGGGGAATGCCCCAACGTTCCTGTATGGTTTGTTCTGGTCTTATGATAGATTCAAATACCAAAAAAAATAAGCTCACTTTTCCAAAAGATCACTTTGAATGGATACAAGTTTGAGATTCTGATGAAGAGTTGAGTTGTGAGAATTTAAGATTGTGTTCGTGTGAATTTACCTAACCCTTGCAAGGGTGAAGAGACTCTTGTTCCTAACTTTTTCTCTTTCTACTCTTTTCGTCTTCTTTGCGCACAAACTCTTGATACTACTCACTATTCCTAGTATGTTAATAACAAAGGGTCTTAACTTGGTTTGATCTTTTTCCTTAGCCTGACACATTGACTAAAATGACTTCCAAAGCAAAGCTAAGTTGTCCACCAAGTTCCAATACCTAACTTAGTCAAGAACTAGTTTACTCCAAATTTTGACAATACAGGAAGTTTTTTAAGTGGAAAAAATAACAGAATGTACTACAGATGCTTCCAAGATCACCAAAATTTCTTAACATTCTCCCCAAACCCTCAATCATTTGCAAAATCCGACACATCCAACCTTATTGCAAGAAGAGCTATCAAAATCGATGCCTACTGCATAAATGAATACATTAGGGTTGTCTCCAATCCTTTCATCAAATTTAAATTTGATGAGAAAAGGCTAGAGCTCGAACCTTTCACCAAACTAGTATCAGATCAAGGGAGAACCAAATCCTTCATCAAATCAAATACAAACCAAATCATTCATCAAAGCCAAAATTTAAGTGAATGGATAGGAAGGCGTGAGAGATCATTCAGTTTTATTTTTCCATGGACTAAGGATACTGAATAGAGTAAATAGAGGGTCAAGAGAGAGAAATCATTTGCTACCAAACTAAAGGTTGAAGATTAAAGGTTAAAGAACAAAAGTTTGCGACGATGGATCCGGGTACGCTGCTGTTATTTATTTATTTCCGATTTATGGTTTATATGGGAAAATCATGATAGTTCAATATCCTGTTTATGAGTTGTTAATTATGTAACAACATTAAAACTAATTTACATGTAAACGGTTCACCAAAATTTGACTCAAATTTGATGGAAAAAAATTGTAAGGATTGGGGATTGCCTAACAAGTTTCTGATAGACTAGAAACCAATTTACACCAGATATCTGATACATCAACTGAATGACCAATTCAAGCCAATCTAGTTCTATGCGATAAAACCCAAAATCCCAAAAAACAAAATATTGTAAAACAACTAAACAATTACCACGTAATGAAACTCTGTATAATGACTACCAAAATTCTAGGGGGGAAAAAGGGACGATATGTATATAATGCACTGTGTTTATCACGTAATGGACTGACTATATGATATCAAAACAAAAATCACAAAAAAAATGTAAAACAACTAAATAAGTGAGACTATATATACACACACACAATGTACTATGTTTATTTATACCTCGAGAACGTTGGGAACGGCAAGAATCTCCGAAAAGGCGAAGAGAGAGGGATGCGAAGTGGCTTCGACGACGACGTTAGAGAGAGAAGCGTCATTGTGAGTCGAAGCTTGCCTGACGAAGTAATCGATGTGCCCTGCTTGCTTTTCTTCGATGTCCATATTCGAATTTCACAGCCAAATTATTCGGACAAAAAATAAAAAAAATTAGGTACAAGAATGTGTATAGAACATTGAATGTAGGGGAGAGAGAGACTAGGTTTTTGTATTCGACGGGATGAGGGTTTTAGGATTGTAGATTTGGAGATGGAGAAACCCCAAAATCGAGAGAGAGAGAGAGAGGAGAGAGAGAGAGAGAGAGAGAGAGGGATTCTGTCGCCCAGTAATCTAGGTTTAGTGTATATAGAGAGGGCAGAGGTTCTCCCCCTTTTCTGAAAGGGGATGCTAAGTTGTACGTACAACAGTTTATAATAACGTCAAAATAATATTATTGTGTATATAATATTAAAATAATATTATTTTAACATTATTATAAATAAATTATTGTATCTATAACATTCTCTTGTCAGAAACCCTGCTGGCCCCACCACCAAATTTACCCTTGTGCCCTTGAAACCCTCCCTTCCTGCCTTCCTTTTTTTTCTTGCCCTAGCCGCCCCTTTTTTAAAAAAAAAAAATAGTTTTTTTGTTTTTATTATTTTTTTATGAAACTTTTTTCTTTTCTTTATTAGTTTTATTTTTTATTTTTAGATAAATATTTTTTTATTATATTTTTATAATTTTTTGTTTATTTTTTAGTTATAGATTTTAGGAATCATTATTTATAAAAAATTTAAAAAATATAAAAAGATGAATCAAAATAAAAAGTATATATATATGAAAATAACAAAATATTAATAATTAATAAGCAAATACACTAAAAACTTGCGAACAAATACTTTTTTCAAATGAGAAATCTCTTATGCCAATATTAATTTAGCCATGTTCAAGAAAGATTACATGTAATACTATACAAAAAAAAATACACAAAAATATATACAAATATAAATTCTAATCAATATTGCCTTCAAATTCTGCTCCCAACGCGCTTGGTGATGTACATATTATTTCGTTCCACATGTGTCAAGGGGTGCGGTACTTGAAAGGGAGGGGAGGTTCTGACATGTGTAAAAAATTAAACAAAAAACTAATTAAAAAACTAAATAAAACTAATAAAATAATTTTAAAAAATTACATAAAAATTAAAAAAAAAAGCAACTAAAAAAATAAAATTAAAAAAGTAGGGGTTAATTCAGCTGGGGAGAGAAAGGTGGAAAAATAATTATGAGGAAGGGATATAAGAGTCAAAGCGTGGGAGGACAGGGGTTGCCAGGTAGGGGTGAATAGCAATTTTCGTGTATATATGTTAGGATTTCTTTTCTATATCTACCTTGTGGACCTTATTTCCCAACCAAAAATTAATCGTGTAAAAAAAGTTATTTTTAACACAACAAAAATAATTTATTCTTATATTTATAAATATTTAATAAAATTAATTTGAATTATCAAATGTGAGCTCGAAGGTGGAGTAGAGCTCATGCAAAGTGTTAGTTGCTAATTTAAGTCGCGGGTTACTTAACTAGGTGGTTGTTCAAATGGGGAAATGTGTCGTGTGGGCCATCAATTCTGATTTGATTTTTATTTTTTATTTTAATAAAGTTTTTAATCATTTAATAATAATTTTATATTTTTTCAATTAAGTTTGACAAAAAAGCATAATTCTCTCAGTAATTGTAGGAACATATATTAGAATTACAACTCTAATCACACCTCTCTCACAATAAGTAGGTC
>BRYE01000007.1:6538258-6553258 GCA_030159115.1 Actinidia arguta var. hypoleuca
CTAATAACCTACTTCACCTGAGAAGTATGTGTCTGAAAAATGCGTACATAATTTTTTTCGATGGTGGTAGAGAAAAATCCATCTCAATTGAGTTAAAATAATGAACTTGTCACTAAATAATTTGATCTGATAGGCATCGGCTAAAATATCAGTATTTTATCAAACAACCAACGTGTCATTTTAGTTCACAAATTAGCAAATTATAAATAAAAATTAGTCAAGTGCAAAAAATAAAAAATAAAAAGAATTTTGAAAATTAGGCCCAATAGAGTTATCACAATTGGAATGAAAGTTTTTTTCTTTTTGGAAGAGAGACGTATCCATGGGTAGCCCCACTGGCAATTTTCCAGTGTTGGAGCAGGGATTAGGATCCTCTAGTGTGAAATATTTTTAGAATGTACAAAATGACATCGTTTTATTTAATTTAGGATAAAAACGATGTCATTTTGATTTTTACCATGAAACAACATCGTTTTATGATTAATTAAAGCGATATTGTTTTGATTCGAAATGTACAAAATAACGTTATTTTGTATAATCTAAAAAACTTCACACGGATCGTACTTAAGAGGATCCGAACTCGTTGGAGCAGGCCTAGTAGTGGCCCCATCTGTGTTCGTTCTTTAGACTACACGTCTTCTCTCTCGCCTGCCGAGTGCTCCTCTCATTGCCACGTCACACATCACTTGAAAGTGATTGGTGGGATACAAAGCTTTCTGTGACGCGAGGAAAGGAAAGCACACTATAATTTGCTCTTATATCAGCAGTCAGCACTACGAGTCTACGACCCAACAATCTGGGATCGGGTTTGGATCTCATGAATGTGGATAATTTGTATTAAGTTTAGGGTAAATCACACTGTCATCCCCTCTCTTCTCAAAAATCACATTACGCTCCCTTTCTTTTTTATTTTATCTTACAGATTAATTCAATTTTTAAATTTCAGCAAAACTATTTAACTAAATACTCATTTCCCCCTTACTTGTCTCTTCAAATAAGAAACATCATAGCATCTACTATTCTACTTGAATCTCACTTCCATCTATATTGAAATTCACTACTACCACCACAGCATATACTATTTCACTTAAATCTCATATTCAATGGTAATGAAACCTGCTATCATCACAAGAGTTGCAAGGATGAGGAGAATTGTAGTGCGACATGATCTATGCAGGGATGGCAACAGGGCGGGTTCGTCCCAACTCCCTTCCCACCCCAATTAAAAAAATTCTCCCCCACCCCCGTCCAAAAATTATGACGGGTTAGTTGGAATGGGGTATTCCATACTTGCCCCGCCCCGCACCGCCCCGTTTAATTTTTTTTAATTACATATATATATATATATATGTGTGTGTGTGTATGTGTGTGTGTGTATATATATATATATAAATATTATAGTATAATTAAAAAAATAAATAATTTTGTCAATTTATAGTTAATCGGGGCAAGTTCGGAGCGGGGGTGTCCAAACCCAAACTTGCCCCGAATCCGCCCCGAGTTTTAATTTTTTTCCTATAACCCACCCCAAACCCGTTTATCCCTACCCCAAAATCGCCCTATTAGGGGCGGGGCGGAGACCCAAATTTTTTGGGGTAATTGACATCCCTAGAACTGTGTCAATAAAAGATGAAAGTTGAAAGTAGGTAGTGATGGTGGGAGTTGGTGGTAGAAGGTTGAGTTGGTGACCTTCGCTAATGGAGTTATAAAGTGGGAGGTGGAGGTGAAAGGTGGCTTCTCCTTTTATTTTTTTCTATCCCCTTTCTTTTAAAAACTTGATAATAAAATAAAAATATTTTAGTAATTATGCCTTTAAATTAAATGTTTTTAGCTGACAAGGAATTAGTGCGACTTAAAAAATAAAGGTGGAGCAATGTCATTTTAAATCAATGCAGGGGTGTCAGTAAAATTAACCCTTTAAGTTTAATTAATGGCGAGTGCCCCACCCAACAAGCAACAATTTCTCCACAATTTTTGGGCTATTTTATGCTGTTCCAATTTATTTCCTAAGTTTTTGGTATTAAATTCTTTTCGTATTTAATATTTTTTTTAATATTTAATCAAAATTTTATTTATTTTTATTACTCTTAACGATAGCAATCTAAAATTATAAAAATGAACAAATTGAATATTAAACATGGTAGTAATATACACTTGACAAAATGAAAAATGAGAAAGATAAATCTCTTGCTCCTGAATTTGGGCCAAAATAATATTCTCCAAATTATAAAATAGATGTTATAGATTCAATTGTTTGTATGATTTCATATATTTATGTAAATTTGAATAATTTATTATGATGAATATAATAATTTCTTTTTAATAATCATGTACACTTGATGATGTGGATCATGATTAGGTAACTTTTACTGTTGATGACCACTTTTGTCAAGTGAGTCTCCAATCCCATGATAGCCAAACATTTAGTGATTAGAATGATTGAAGTCAATATTTTCACACATTTCCAAAGATGTGCCTTGAAATCTATTGTGGGCCTTGCAATTCCTCCTTGCTTTTTGAAAAGGGCAAGCCTAAGGTTTGAAAGTTTGGGTAATGGCATTGGAATTAGTAAAAGTGAGGCTTGAAGGTGGAGTCTTTCATGATTCTTGACTCACTTTGTTTGGTCTAAAAGTTATTATAATGTTTCTTTTGTCATTAAATTTACATTAGTTTTTGGGTGAAATGCACTGATCACTCTTGAGGTTTCATGTTAATACACAGAGTACCTCTGATATTTAAAAAATTACAATGACATCCCTTGAAGTTTATATTTAATACAAACGTCTTCTTGACGTTTGAAAAATTACACTAATCACCCCTGAGATTCCGAATTAATACACAAAGTACCCATGGAGTGGTCAGTGTATTTCAGGGGTGCTTTGTGTATTAATTCAAAATTTCAGGGGTGATCAGTGTATTTTAAAAGAAATCTGTTATAAGTTTCAAACATTGGGGGAGGTCAGTGTAATTTTTCAAACGTCAGGGATGCTTTGTGTATTAAAGACAAATCTCAGGGAAGGTCAATGTATTTCATCCTTAATTTTTTAGATGGTAATTTACACTATATAAGCTTACAGTATATATAGAATTTTTAAACAAAATGATGTGGTGTTTTGTACACTTTTTATTTCTGAAGAGATTACAATAATTATAGTTTTTAATTTCAAAATAGCCTTTGTCATATTATTAAGGTGTTAATTTTTATATAAAAATTCAAGTAGAATAGCATTTTATTTTACATTAACTTAAGTTCGCCTTTTTACCCATCAACATGAATGTGGACATTGCTTTGAGAGTAAGAGAGACCTTGTTAACTTTAATAATCTTTTATATGTATAAAAACACATAAGGAGATGATAATTTCACAAGAGAAGCCAGAAATTTGCTTCAGCTTGTGTTTGCATTAAAAACTTTGTAATTGAAAAAAAAAAGAGAGAGAAAAAATTAATGGATGTAACAATTTATAATGATATGCTTCAATCTTCTTTGACCATTTTTTATTTATTATTTGATTTAACACATTTACAAACACTGATGTAACGAGTCCAATATATAATTCAGTTACAAGCAACGATTATCGATAATGCAATATTCAATGGTAAATCAAAATGATAAAAGTACGAAGTAAGCACATAAGATATCGAGTAAAGGCATAAGGGAAAATTTAGATTTATTAGGTTCAAGAAATTTAACTATGTCCCCTTCCAAATTTATGTAATGCTCATAATTTCACTAAATAAAAAAATAACTGTGAATTACCCATATTTGTTTTACTTTTTTTAAAAATATTTTAAAAACACAAATAAGAAATTATTTGATTAATTTCAAAGGACAGGCTTGGACTTTGAGCAAGTTGAACGGTATGTGGGTTTGTAGGCCCGGACTTTGAGGCCTCTAGAGCAGGCCCGACCCATGTGCCCATCCATTCACAATATGGTCCCTTAGCCCACATTAAACGGTCCACTAGCCCATTGCCAGCCTAATAAGAGACGAGATTAATTGACCTGAAATGGATATTTTTTAACAAAACTCGTGTAAACTAAAGTGAGGCCTCATGATTTGACCACTTTCTCTAAACTAGTTTTGCTTCTTAAAAATTACAATAAGATCCTTTTAAGAGTACTTATTACATAAAAAAATCATAATAAGTAATTACTTATAAAATGTCTCTCTATTTGTCTAGAGAATTATTTTGTACTTGGTTATTTTGTGGGTTTTGAGCATTTATATGACTCGATGGAATGCTTATTTGTTGTTGTTTCTCACGATCTAGGGTTGTTTTGATGTTTTTATTCTCAAGGTTTTGATTTAGGAAACAATATGTCAACACACAGGGAGAGAGACATGGGTAGAGCCAGGCAAGTAGAATCAATTATCCTCATTGGAAAAAAAATTACTTTACTATCTCTAATATAATTTGTTCTTAATACAATTATAACTCCACAAAAAAATAATAATTTGTCTTAAATTTTATAAATTTTTTAATTTTGCCCCCACTGAATATAATTTCTGACAATTTTGATCCACAAAAAATAGTAATTTTATCTAAATTCTACTATTTTGATCCCGCTAAACATAAATTTTGATAATATTAACTCCACTAAATATAATTTCTAATAATTTTAACCTCAATAAATAAATTCTGGCTCCGCTAGTGGAGAGAAATAAAAGGTTCATATGGCTTAATCTGGAAATTAGGAATAGGTCCAGTTGGCTGCCTCCAAGATCTTGTACTTTGATACTATACAACTCTCTCTCTCTCTCTCTCTCCTCACAAAACTTCTCTCTCTAGATTCAGCCTTTTGGGCACTCACAATCTGTTGGTTTTGGCGGTGGTGTGAGATTGTCGACGTAGCACACACGAAGTAGGTATTAGGGTTTGTGTTTTTTTTCTTGGTGTGATTATTACGCTGTGTTTCCTTTTTTTCCCTTTATTTTGAAGTATGAAGCTACCAGGTTTCGATGCTAGATCCCACTGTTTCATAGCCATTAATTTTAGAAATTAATTCTGTACAAAAAAATGCTCACAGTACTTTTTCATATTTGTTCATCATTTCTTACTCTTCAGGATTTGGAAAATTAAAGAATAATAGTATATAAAATAATACCTCTCATTATGGTGGCGCGAGGAGGGTGATAGTCACCGTTGATGGTGAGCAATGGTGGCCAACGGTGGCGGTGTTTGCTGTTGGTTTCTCGGCGAGGAAAAAAGGCTTTCAAAAACCCTAAACGGCGGTTGATGTTTCGAAGGGTTCCGGGAAAGGTTCTAACGCCGTATTCCCATTCACGTAGTGATATTGCTGCTACATTGATCTCGGACCTAACCCACATTACTGAACTACACAAATCTCGTATCGTGATGTCCGACTAGTCTTAGATTGTGTTTGGATATCAGATCTGATAAGTGAAAATGAAAAAAAAAATAAAAAATTAAATGATTCAATTATTTAAAATCATTAAATTATCTATATTTTTATTTTTTTTATCCAAATACAGCCTTATTTTTTTATTTTTTGCATTTGCATCCTTTCTTTTTTCAATACCTTCATTGACACCATTCTTTGGCTCCGTTTGTTACCAGTTTTTCGATTGATTTTTTTAAGTTTATAAATAAAAAGTTATTTTTTTTTTCTTATTTTTAATTAAAGTAAAGTTAGAAAAATAAAAAATAATAAAAAATCTCAATTTTTTTGATAACAATTTTTTTAAAAAAAATTGGTTTTTAAATATTACAAACGTAGCCTTTTTGTCTACTTCCCTCTCCTATGAGTCGGTGGCCGTTTTCTGGCCAAATTACACGCAGCAGCTACGTGTAACCCTATGAGATTATGAACGTGGTGTTCTTATTATGCATAGAATTAGTCTATAATTAGACTCCTCTTGCTTTCTCTTTGCCATATTTTTTTGTCAAATGTATTGTGGGACCTACTGCATTTAATTATTAGCATTAAACATTTTATCTAACTTATGGCAAGGAGATACTATGAAACAGAACTTGCATGGTATATAACAACTGGCCATTGGTATGGAATCAATTAATGACTACGACTACTACCAAGTACTAGGATGCATGGTGCTGTTAACCAGCAAAGCATTGGGTGGAGCCACGTTAGGAAAAGTGGAAATAAATGACTCCATTAGAAAAAAAAATATATTATTATTTATAATATAATTTATGATAAATATAATTTTAACTCTATAAAAAATAATAATTTATTCTAAATTTTATAATTTTGACGATACTGAACATAAATTCTGATAATTTTGCTTCCATTAAATCTAAGTTTTGAAAATTTTGACCCCACAAAAAATTAGTAATTTGGCCTTAATTCTATAAATATTATAATTTTAACCTCGCTGAACATAAGTTTCGACAATTTTGACCCGCTGTTCTAATAATTTTGATCCTACTGAACTTAAGTTATGGCTCTGCTCATGCCTAGAAGACCATTGTTACGATCCTAAAATTTGGATCAGAATTTTTTTTAAAAATCAGAATGAATGATTCAGATTCACCTGATTATATAGGATTCACACACTCAAGTGAATATGAACCATTTATTGTGAATTTAAAAAAAAATTCTGGGTTTAAATTCTGATACCGTAATGTTCCTTTACCCAAAAGTGGAGTGTGTAGAATAAATTTAAAATTATTGTGATGTGGCCAAGTAGTAAATGTATTTGGTTAGTGTATTTTTTTATTAGTAAATTTCTAGACATAGTTGCACAAAGTGAGTGCGTGGGCGGTGTAGAAACGGGATCTATAGAAAGATTCTAAAAATGGGCTATTTTTGGTTTAGTCGAAATTAGTTGCAATTTTTTTCTTTGTAAATATCAATAAATATCATGTGAGAAATTAATGAAACTACCCAAGATTCCTATAGGATTGTCGACAGGGTAGCAAGAAAAATACTCATCGTTTTTTATTATTGCCAGGTAAACAAATTATTGTCCAAAACCTCCCCATTTTGTCACCATGTAAAGAACTTAGTTTTCTCAAATTCAATTATTTATTGCAGCTTCATCTCTAGAATGTGGATATTGAAAATTAATGTAGAGTTGTTTATATATATATATATATATATATATATATATATATATACACACACCAGCGAGAATGTACAATATCGAGAGCAATTATTATAATTGTAAATAATTGTGATTGTGAAGTGGAAATCAAAATATAACAAATTTTTATTTTTATCATTGGTGATTTAAAAACTTGGAGTATATGTGTTTTTTCAGAAAATTAATTCTTATAAGGGGATTTTTGACATAAAAAGTGTAAGCCAACTTCAAAATTTGTCTACACCAAATGAGGTGTTGCCTTTTAATAATATTACAAAATCTATCTATCTATCTATCTATCTATCTATCTATCTATATAATGTCATACCCAGTACAAAAGGCTCCCGCTTAGATAGACAATACTATTGATTAAAATTATTAATAAACAAAACTATCTATCGACAGGGACAGAGCAAAGACTTAAGTTCAACGGGGTCAAGATTGTAGAATTTATAGAATTTAGAATAAATTATTAATTTTTTGTGGGGTCAAAATTATCAAAATTTAGGTTCAATGAGATCAAAATTTTCCGAACTTATGTTCAGCGAGGTTAAAATTATAAATTTTATAGAATTTGAGACAAATTATTAATTTTTTGTGGAATCAAAATTGTATTTATTATAAATTATATTAGAGATAATAGTATATTTTTTTTCCGTTGAGGTTAATTGACCCACATGCCCTAGTGTAGCTCCGCCCAAGTCTTAACTTTTTTTCTTTTTTAAATTGAACTCCCAACTATGAACAAGTTTTTGATCTTGTCCCATGTGTGTTGCATTTTCACTCTCTGCGTTGGGAAATTCATATGCCCTGTTTTTCTGCTCTGTTTGATCTCTGGCTGGTAAGAACAACTTACATAGTTACATGCTTTTAATTGCCACTAGTTTCTTGAATGATATGCATCTGCAATCATGCCAAAAATTCTTTGTTTTTGATTATTTTCTTATCAAACAAACATAGCTAATGCATGATCCAATAAATCTTTATTTTATCATCTCTCCTTTCCAAGTATAGGGATACCTCATCCGCTAAAGATAGTTTTGTGCGTAAGGAGTCACTAGTTTGAGTCCCCTACAAAGTTTTGAGTCATGGTATCACAAAAAGCATCGGTATTAGTGACACAACCATTTATCGGCCGTTAATATTAATTGAAATATCCATATTAAAATGCCCAAATTTTGATACGTAACGTATCGATTAATATTTTAAACCTTGATCCACCTCAGGTTCATTGGAGGTTTGTCTATATCTTTAACGCTCCTAAGTTAGCCTCTTTTGGATCTAATCGTATTGAACGTGATACTAGGCTATTAAAAAAAATTATAGTCACTTTTCATAGTACAGGGATATATATGTGTTCCATTGATTATCGTTTTTCTTTTCTTTTTTCTCATTTATTGTTAGGTTTGACAGATACATATGTGGTATGGCTCATTCAAACCAGATTTGTCAGGTACACATTCACTACTGGCTCATAGCTGTTTTATACCCGGTTATTTTGACTATTTGATAATCACTTTCCTTGAAAGAACCCATTGGAATAAAAACAACAAAACCCTCTATTTTTTCCTTCTTGTTTTGGAATCCAGTAATTGTATAAAATTTTCATTGATCAGTGTGCAGCAGATCGACATTGTGAAATTCATCTACTTAATAAGATAGGTGAACATTATCAACTATTTGATTGGTTAAAATACAATAACGATACCAAGTATTGTGAGTCTTGAAAGACAAGAATCTTGAAGCAATATTATATAGTAGCACAACATTTAAGTATATTCACCCATTTGATAAGCTGAGTGAAATCTAATGGTTAAAATAGAATAACATTACCAACGAGTATGAATCTTGAAGTATACAAATTTTGTTAATAGTGTCCTCAAAGCACTATTACCCTGTAGTGTTTTTAAAATAGGCCCGCTCTAGGTTCATTTTAATGTTCAAGCTATTCCTATTGTAGAGCTCATTGAGTCGATCATCGAAAAAAATCAGATTGATCAAAAGTTAGTAATTATATGATCTACACACATTTGTTTCAAAACAAATGAACAACAAGTATAATTTTTTGAATACTCTATAAGACCAATAACATCCGATCATGTAGTTACTGATGTCTGATCGACTTTATTTTTGTATAGATTATATGCTCAGTGAATCCTATAATGAACGATTTGAATTATAAAGATATGTCAATGATAAGCCAATAAAAAAGGCAATCCGAGAACAGAACCATACCCCATAAAAACGAATACCAACTAACACAATGTGCATACAAACTTTGGCCTTTTTGTGTATGAACTTAGAGCTTTGTTAGAATGTCAACGTATAATGTATGCATGGATCACACACAGTGTGTGTGTTGTTTTGCGTTTGCATTTGACAAAAGTCGAATCTTTCTTAAAAAAATTGAAAACTTCTAAAGTTTGGTATTGATTCTTAAGACTCTGTTTTGTTGGCTTTGACGTGGCTTACAAGGAGGACTCCATAATTGTTACTCTTGTTTCAAACCGAAAACGCGCCTTCAGCTCCTTCAATAAGGTCATCATTGGGATATGTTATTTTAGGCTATGTTTGTTAACTTTTTTTTATTATTTTAATTTTAATTTTAATTTTTTTGTTTTTTTATAAATAAAAAAAATTATTTGTGCTGATATTTATAAATAAAAATAAGGTAACACTATTTTTAAAAATAGTGAAAATAAGAAAAAATTATTTTTGTTTTGTTTACAAAAATTTTTCCTCCACAATTTTTCAACCACCACCACCACCGCCTCCTACTCCACCGCCACCACCTCCTTTACCACCGCCACCACTGCCATCATTTTTTAAAAAAATAGGTCAAAAAAAGGTTAAAACAAACATATTTTTAATTTATATTTTACAAAAAATTAAACAAAACGAAACAAAAATAAAACAAACACAAAAAACAGAAAAGAGAAAAACGTTACCAAACATCCCCTTAGAGTTAGATTATTTTAGTTTGAGAGTTTTTTCGTTTTTAGTGAATTTTTTTTTTACTATTTGATCAAAATTTAAATTTTGATATTTTTTAATTGGATTGATTAGGGCTTTAAAGAGGGATTTTTTAAAATTTTAGGTGGGAACTAGCTGATTACGTCAACCCTAGGTGGACAAAGAGTGATGATTTTAATTGTGACTGTATTCAAACTCCGAGATTTGATTTGTTACATAATCAAACCATGGGGTTTGTTTTTTAATTTTTCCCTATATTTTTATTCCAATTATTGTGAATTTCTATTCCCCTGAAACCCATAAAACCATAATTTTTTATTTTTAATTGAAAAATATCCAAAAAACATATTACTAAACTGTATGTGGGTCTAAACTCTACAGAAATTACATGCACAAATACAAACAACATTACTATATAGAAATTCCATTGTGGGTCTAAAGACTATGTTTGGTTGATGTTTTCAAGATACATTTTGTAGTATATTTTTCACAAATTTGTATGTTTAACAGTTTTTAAAACTTACTTTCTGATATTGTTTTTGAAAAAAAAAAAAAATTTTTTGAGAAAAAATTAGAAAGTTGTTTTTAAAATTTTTAAAAACTATTTTGGTTAAATAATTTAAGATATGAAACAGATAATGCATTTATTTTTAAAATTAGTTTCAGAAAGGCATTATGCAAAACTAATAGTGAAAATTGTAACCGAACATATTAATTTGTTCGGTATTATTCCAATTTAATCTTATTCTAGACCCGTTTGCCTAAGAACGTTTTGGCTGATTTTGGGCTAAAATATAGTAGTATTTTTTTTGGCCCGTCGGGGCTAGATTTTTTACATTTGGTAAAAAAATCACTTTATATCCCAACCAACCAAAAAAATTATTAAACAAAAAAACTAAATGTTCTTTTAGTTATTCCGAAAAACAAAATTATTATTTTTGTTCTCGCATTATCACTTCCATCCAAAAATGCAGAAACTAATGCTTTGTTTGGCCTAACTTTATTTTTATTTTTATTTTTAACTGCTTTAATTTTATTGTATTTTGATCGAAATCTTATACTTTTCCAGTTTCTCTCGATTAGAAAAGTTTGAAAATGTAAAAAATCTCAACTTATTTAGGAAAAGTTCACTAAAGACAAAAAAAAAAATTACTTTACAAATTAGATATTTTTTTTTAATTTTTTTTTCAAATTTGAACATAATTTTTTAACTTTTTAAAAATTTCATTACGAAAATAAAAATATCTAAAAATCTCGAAATAAAGCTATCCCAAATAACGGCGAAGGTCTATTTAGCTTATTGAAATCTATTTGAACAGCTCAACTGAAAAATAGACTGTTCAAACTTCAAAGATTCTAAGACCACCGACGTGGGCCCATCAGATCTATTACAACGTTTTTACACGGCTCATCGTCAACGAGCTACGTTATGTGATGGTCACTGATCGCTAACGTTTCAATTTCGTGGATAATGATTAATGACACGTTTACCCCCCCAGAATTAGCATGCATGGAGGAGAGTGACCGCTAAAGCCGCTTTTGGGATAAAGGCTTCTAGATTTTTTTCCTTTTTGTTTGGCATGAAAAATGAGGTTTTTTCTTGAAAAGTCAGCTTATTTGGAATATTGGGGGTGGTGAGGACTTGGGCCAAGTTTGGAGTATTGAATTTTTAAATTCCTTAGTTTTTGAGTTTTTTCGTTTTTAGTAAAAAAAAATTATTATTTAATTAAAATTTTATATTTTTTCAGAAATCATTACCGTGAAGGACTAAAAACTTTAATAATTTTTTTTTTGAATTAGATGATTTTTTATATTTTAAAAATCGTCTTGTCAAAAGGAACTATAAAAGTATAAAATTTTGATCAAACGATCAAAAAAGTTTACTAAAAATCTCATGTCTAAACCATTAGATCCAAAAAGGTCACAAATAGCATTGCTAAACTTTGTGCCAAATTTGACACAAGATATAGCATTGTCATTTTTTTTTTAAACCAATTTAGCTGATCATTGAAGTAGAATTTTTGTATAAAATTACTATAATTTAGATTTAGCAAGAGTTATAACACACAACTGAAGACGCTCTTACGAATATAAAATGGAGAGGTTCTAAATTTGACATATTTGTTAGAATGTCAAAGCAGTTATGGCTCAATCTGGGGCTAAATTTATATTGAGTAATGATATGTTAGACAAAGTAATGTGACAAAATATAATCCTTTCAATTTCTAAGAAAAATCTTTTAAATTAATTTTTATTTACTAAAATGCTATTCTCATATTACTGTTACAATTATATATATATATATATATATATATATATATATATATGTATATATATTATGTAAGAATATTATTTTACGGACATATCATCGAGTCAATTATTATGTTAGAAAGAAGGGTGTTTTGTTATAATATTTTATATATGTTATTCTCTGTAAGAATATCATTTTATGGACATATCATAGAGTTAAATGCTATGTTACAAAGGAGGGTGTTTTGTTATAATATTATATATATATATATATATATATATATATATATATATATATATATATTATGTAAGAATATCATTTTACGGGTATATCATCGAGTAAATTGCTATGTTAGAAAGGAGGGTGTTTTGGTCACAGTGTTAGGTTTGGACGGCGCCGGATTAGGTTTCTTACGACAAAAATGACCCGCATGTGCAACCTTAGTCCTTCGAGGGTGGTCGGTGATGTTGATGGCAATTAATGTAATTAAATGCCTCGTCAAGGGATAATTCTGTAATATTAAACATTCCACTTAGCAACCCCAATTACTTAGAAAAATGATTGCAGTGGAAAGTCTAGATACTTTAAGAGTTTTCAAAGAATCCATAATTTAAAATATATGGATTATATTCATCCTGAATATGATCCGTATAATACTAATTTTAAATCTTCGTTATATAATTCACTATTTTGGAAAAAATTCTAAATATATAGATTAATAATATATTTTTTACACATTATTTAGCAATTTATTTACAAAAAGAAAAGTAATTTGCAAACTACATTTGGGTCGAGAAAATTCAAAAATAATGGCCGGTAGCAATATTTTTAAAAGTGTCCTGGTTACCACACTTATTACACTTTTCATGCATATGTATGCATTTTTCATATGTTTTGATGTACTTTTATTGATAGTAATATATTTTTTCATGTATAATAATACTGTTTTTACGTATTCACCACCGCCCATTAGGTGGTGGTTACTATTTTTTTTTAAAAAAAATTATAGACAGCATTAATAGTCATTTGATAGTTTTTAACAAAATAGACCATAAAATTAAAAGCCATATTATTCTATGCTAATTCAATACAAAACTCTACAAAAGATCACATTCCCACAATTTATTCTTTAGAGTGAAATAAGGCTGCAAACAAGCCGAGCTTGGGTGTAGACGGACTTGTTTATTATGATTAAACGAGTCTGAGCTCCAATCAAGTTCAAAAAAAATTTAACGACCCGAACTAGCTTAAATTTGAGTTGAGCTCAAACTTATTCACGAGGCTCAACGAGCCAAATAAATTATACATTCATACTCTTAAACAAGTAAGGATACAAATAAAATTTTATTATATATTGCAAAAATATTCTTTTAAAGACTCTTCACTCATTTTATAAATTATGTAATAATATATTTTTAAATTTTAATTTTTTATCCTTATAAAGTCGAGCTTTGATTAACTCGAGTTTAACTCGTTTACTAAACGAGCCCTATATGTAGACTCGAACTTGTTTGTTAACTCGGCTCGGCTGGTTTGCACCCCTGAGTCAAATTACTCTCACATCTTGCTTCCTACCAAAAGAACAACTAAAAACTATGGTTGTGAATTTCATTCACTTCCTTGGTCAGAAATCTTTTTTAAAACATATTATACCCACGGAACTTATCAAAGCATCTTTTCATTGCAATCGGAGACACATTACAATTTAAATTTATCATGGTTTGGGATGGGTTTTTTATTTTTTGTTAATTTTTTTCACTTTTTCCATTCGTCTTGATTAAAAAATATTTTTTTAAAAAAACCCTTAATGAAGAAATTAATTCAAATAATTGATTAATATTAATTAATTGCGTTTTTTCTAGCTTTTTCTTGGTATTTTTTTGAATTATTTTTTCTTAATGGTTTTTTAATATTTTTTTTATCCCTCTAATCAAGATAAATCTTAAAAAATAAAAAAATTGTTCAGAAGATAAAAAAATTAATAAAAAATAAAATAATAAAAAAAAATCATTATCCCAAACTGACAATACTCTATTTAAGTACTATATAATATGGATTCGGCGTCCCTACAGTGGGTTGGATCCCTGCAGGGTCCAGAGACCCAAATGATGTCGCTTGGGTGTGTTTTGCCCCAAAACGACGTTATTTTAGGGTAATATATTTTTTAATCAAAACGACGTCATTTTGATACAAAACACGCCTAAAACGATATCGTTTTGGGTCCCTACAATCCTGCAGGGACCGCAGTATCCCCGAATCCATATAATATCGAATAAAACAAATTCAGCCTTTTCGGCGCCCAATGACTAACATGCGCGTGTTGTGTACGAAGACTTCCGCTACGTGACAGCTAGCCCCCAACGGATAGGGGTGTCCAAAATACCCGTCGGACCCGAGAACCGACCAGAACCGACCTTATTGGGTCGGGTTGGTTCGGGTCTACCATCACCTCGGTTCGGTTCTGGGTCTAAAAATAAAATACCCGTCCGGTTCGGGTCGGTTCTCGGTTCTATAATTTTTTTTACCCAGAACCGACCCGAACCGACCCGAAGGAGAACCGAATACGGAACCGATATATAGACCCGAGAATATATTAATACGGTTCTCGGAGTGGTTCGATTTGTATTATTTTAAATTATATTGGATGTTAATTTGTATTATTTTAAAAAATATATAATTGTGTAGGAGTTATTTGTATTTTTTAGTGT
>BRYE01000007.1:6558258-6560758 GCA_030159115.1 Actinidia arguta var. hypoleuca
CAGATGGTAACTTGCGCAAAGAATTTTTTTCTAACAGCCCCCATGCCTAGGACGAGACGCGACTGAATGATGATAGACTACCAGCCAGTCCCTAGAAGCGTGGCTGGGTCAGTTGCCTACTCACTGACATAGCGGTCAGCACATACAAGCACGCGCATAGTTGAAATCTGTCCAATGACAAGATAGTTGGTGCGTCAAGGTACGTGCCGAGCTGCAGCATTAGGGAAGAACTAGCCAAACTTTATGCGAGTTCCGGGCTCTATCCCTCGAGGTGTGCCTAAGTATACCTTGTAAGAATTTCAAGAAAAAATTAGCCGAGCTCTATGCAAGTTCCGAACTCTATCTTGTGAATATTGTCCAAGTTATTTGAAAGAAATTTTAGGGAAGAGTTAGCCGAACTCTGCGCAAGTCCCAAGCTCTGTTCCACGAGATTTTTCTGAGTATACTTAGCAAAAAATTCAAGGAAGAACTAGCTGAACTTTACGTGAGTTCCGAGCTCTGTCCTGTGAATCTTGCCTAAGTATACTTTTCAAAAATATTTTTTTAGGGAAGAGTTAGCTGAACTCTAAGCGAGTTCCGAGCTCTGTTCTACGAGGTTTTCCTAAGTATATTTGGTAAAAATTTCAAGGAAGAACTAGCCGAATTCTACGTGAGTTCCGAGTTCTATCATGTGAATCTCGCCTATGTATACTTTTAAAAAATAATTTTTTAAGAAAGAATTAGCCAAACTCTACGCGAGTTCCGAACTCTACGCGAGTTCCGAACTTTGTCCCACTAATCTTTTTTAAGTATACTTAATAAAAAATTTAAGAGAAAACATTGTTGTTGTGGATAACACAAAATAAATTTCTTCATGGCTAGTAATACTGCCAAGTAGTACCACAGTTATACCAAATATATTAACTCCCTTGAATCATCCATGACTGAATAGAAGATTAGATAGAAGCAAGCTAAAGCTACTTATCCATGTAGGGTGTGTTAAAAAGTGACTCTTTTACACAAGGATTCCAAACAAGAGCACTTGTAATTATTGTAGGGCCTCCATGGTCGAACTCACATTTTATCATCATTGGATCGTGTGTTAATATCTCAGATTATCAGCCGCTCTTACATTTCGGCTTGACCATTGCTCCATTTTCGTACCATGAGCTAGCTCCCACGATCGTAACCACAACAATGCTTATTGTGTGGCCAAGTGTTGTTTTGAGATTTTTTTAGTTGGTTTTGTTTCACTGAACTGTTTATCAAGATTATATTAAATTTTTTCTAATTTAAAAAAATAATAATAAAAATAAAATAATATTTTTACTTTGAGAAATTAGCAATTTTTTTTAGTTTTTTAAATTTTAAACAAGAGTTTATATTTTTTAAAATTCTTTCATCAGGAAGAACTATAAAAGCATAAAATTTTAATTAAAATGGTAATAATTCTCTAAAGATAAAAGAACTCAAAACCAAAATGGGTAAAAAATTGTCAAAAAAAGCTAGGCCGCCGAACTGGGCTTTCGTTTTCCCACCTACTTTTGCGTGAAACTTTAAAGAATCTTTAATTATTTCAGTTTTCTCTAGACTAAGAAAAAAAAACTATTTTAGAGCAGATTTTTTGAAATAATATGCTTTTGTTACTACTTGTATATTAATTAGAAAATTTTGAAATCCAAACATATTTTTGGTTACCTTTTGTATTGTTTCATGGGTTCTGTTATTGGCCCCAATGGACGGTCAATAAAGATCACAAAATGACAAAAAAAAATAATTTTCAATGTATTTTTTATAATTTTTAATATATTTTTATATATTTTTTATACACTATCGACAGTCTATCGGGCTGTTTTTAGTATTTTTCTTATTTTATTATTAAAAATAAAAAATTACTTTCCTTTTTTGGATTAAAAAACATACCCGAGGTTAAGGTACTCTATTATCTCCAAGGTACGTATCTTTATGTGTGTGTCTCTCTCCTCATTCCTCTTTTATTTAGGTACGAAAAAAGGGAAAATTTCAAATTGGTGATACTTGGGGTAAATTATGCTTTGGGGCCAGGTCTCTAAATCTTAGCAAAGGTGAAAAGATTGGTGATGGATAATATCACATATCTGGAATATTAAATGGGAAAATTAATGACGAATTTGCCTGTAGCTCTCCCAAAACTCTAGATTTGATCCACTACTTATTATTGCCCCAAACCACCAACATGTTCGATTACTAAAGTGTCAATATCTTCTCTTTCTTCTTTCATCTATCTTTTCTATTCTCCTCCATTGTTACCGCCTCCACTCATCGTCAACTCTTTGCGTCTATCACTACCCATAAGCATCATTTTTGACCATTACAACACCCACCCCATTGTTGCCACACCTCTTTGCATCTTCACCCTTTCCACCTTCTCAATCCGCTCTACCACCCACAGGTTAAGTGACTTTTACATATTTTCTTTATAAGTATTACTTACACACGTACAACACATAATCCACTTCAACCCGTACATATATTACTTGTA
>BRYE01000007.1:6568258-6570758 GCA_030159115.1 Actinidia arguta var. hypoleuca
AATGATTTTTTTGTTTGTAGTGTAATTTTTTTTTCAAATTAGATAATTTTTTTTATATTTTAGTAGATGTTCGGTTGTTAGCATTTTTCTAAGCTAATCAAGTGTCGTCCATACCTAAGCCAATGTCCAAAATACCCTTTTATAATTTGAATTAAATTATAACTCAAAAAACATCACTTTTATTTTAATTAGTCGCTTTATAAAAGTTAACTATATTAACATCTCTATTATAGAAAACAATAAAGAAGTAGATATAAAATTAATAGTGCCTAATCAAATATGACTACGAACTGTAGCAATGTTAAATTTATGAGTTGTTTTAGCTAGTCTGATATGAACACTTTTTAAGATTCTACTAACTAACTTATCTAAAAATTATATATATATATATATATATATATATATATATATATTATACACCAAGCAAATGTAGTTTTCTAAAAATCAAAAGAAGCATTATCATTGTTTATCTCTCTTACGTGGCATTTTCTCAATAAATATTATTTATTTAGTTTTATAGTTATTTTACTTAAATAAACTAGAAATTAAAGTTTTCTTTTAAAAATCCTTCTATAGAGAAATTAATGCCAAATAAAAAAAGGGAAAGCTAAGAAGAAAATTTCCAAAATTTCCATAATATCAAATAAAAAAAAATTATGAAAAATACTTTAGATCTTTCAAAATTTTACGCAAATAAGCACTTACTTCCCATCAGTGCAAGCCAGTTACTATATATCTTTCATAATACGTTAATTTATAAACCCAAAAAAAAGGGGAGGGGGAGAATTTTAAAAATAAAAAATTTAAATTTAACACTGAAAAATATAGAATTTATAATAATTTTTTTCTTAACCAATATCTTTTATGAATGCATGTTTAAGCAAACTTGATGTGGTGCTCTTATATTCACTTTTCTTCGTACAGATCCTAATTATTTGTGGGGTGAACACTGTTATTGTCCGCCCAACGGAAACGTGGGTCTGTTTTGATTTATTGGATTTTGTGATTGACGGTGTTAAAAACGTTTTACATAGATCAGATAGGTCCCAGTCCCACGTCGGTGGTCTTATAATCTGTGAACCATCTAATAATTTCTACAGTAAGATATTTTTTGGTTAACTTCATTTTTACACCTTCAAGTTTGATCCAAAGTTCATTTTAGTTCTTATAATTTCAATTTCAACATAATAAACCTTACAGTTTAAATCAATTACAATATTAATTATGTGCCGAAGGTGGTAGATTTTTGAACGAAGAGTTATAATTATAAGGACTAAAGTATAATTGTAGTCAAACTCAAAGAGGTAACAGGGAAATTAACCCTTCTTTTCATTTTTAAGATTTTTTTTCAATTTGTAATCATATTTTTTTACTATTTTTTTTAATCTTATTTTGTCAAAAAAAATAGTTTTTTTAAAAATCCTTTTCTAAGTTTTTTTTGATATATATATTTATATAAACAAACTTAAAAAAACGATCTCACGTTTTTTTAATTTTTAATTAATGTGGGTGCTAGTGGACCCATTCATGCAATTATTTGGCCCTGAATAGGCTGGGACCCATTACGTGGGCACACACCATATTGGTGTTGGGCGTATTCTGTAAGTTTGGACCATGGTCTGGGACTACTAGGCCCAAGTTGAGTTCACCGTCCTCCAAGTTCAAACCTTTTTGCCCCAAGTTAAATTAACATTACGTCTAAATGTTAATTTTTACTAACTTCAATTTATTTATTTATTTTGTAAAATTGTTTATAAATAGTGTATGTAGTGAAATTATATTTTTTAAAACTAATGAATCAAAGATAACATAAAGTAGTGATGGCTTCAAGATTTTATTGAAGGAAAGTCAATAAAAACACACACCAAGTCATACACATTTTTTTCCAAAAAAAACGATATGATCGATATTTTATCGTCTCTTGAAATTTTCAATATGTTACGAAGACAATTTAAATTTGGATTCCATAGAAGGGGTGATTGAAATTTTGCATTCGTAACTAAAATTTTTTTTTAAACAAAATTACACAGGGTATAAATTTACACGTCTCGCCTGCTTATATAAAGTAAGTTTTTCCGTACTTAACTGGTTCGATCATAGACTTCGTATCACGTAATAAACGCGTTGGACTTGGATGTGTTCTATAGATGATGTATGATCCCAATATTTATGTTGTCTAAGTTCCAAAATAGCATAGTCCAAAAAGTCACTTAAGAGTACGACACAAATTCAAAGTATAAATAGTTTATATTCAAAAATTAAAATATAAAGAGATGTGGTCGAAAAAGTCAAGATGGATCACTTAATTCTTATCCCAATTTTGGGATTTGATTTGTCAAGTTACTTATATTTCAACTTTGTTTTTTCGATTTTTTTTCGCACAAGGGTCATGTCAAGCCATCATCCAAACAGTTTTTAAGATTTCGTGGGTGTTCTAGAAATACCATTCCACACATGCTAAAGGACCAATAGGCCTAAAACTTGCAAGCCTTTATTCGAA
>BRYE01000007.1:6585758-6590758 GCA_030159115.1 Actinidia arguta var. hypoleuca
GAATGAATGGATGCATGAGGTATAATATTGATTTCAACCAACACATGTGATTGCGATGTACGTGATAAGTATAATAAAACTACAATTGGCTATATGCTCATGCATCCATATTGATTTACCAATAAGATAGCAACTATTACTCTGTCTAGGTGTACTAAAGGCAGCCGTCTAAAGTTGCATTGGATACTCTTGCATAATTTAAAACGCATCTATGATAGAACTAGTGTCAAACCTCAAGCATATCCTTCTTAATTTACGTGATCAAGTAACTAAATTGAAAATCATCCTCCATTCCATTGTGCAGTTTAGTGAATCGAAGTGATGAGATAACTAGACTTTTTTTATCTTGTAGAATAAAGTAGTATCCTCAATTAGAACTTGAGGAATTAAATGATAAAGAAAAGTAGGATGATCACATACAAGTGATGGATCAAATTGGTCAAAAGAAGTAGACCAAGTGGGTATAGTGCCATCGAAATAGAAGAAGGAAAACTGAAACAGGCGAATAAGAGCAACCGAAACAATCTTCCAAACGAAGAGGAGGAGGAGAAGAGATACCAAAATTGAACAACAATAATCCAACTAAGCATCAAAATTTATCATGAACCTAATTAAGAACCAAATTAACAAGAACAGCAATAATCATCCAGATTAAGCATCAAATTTTAACATGAACAACTATAAACACTCATAATTAAAACCGAAACTACACAATTTCAATGTACTGCATCGCAATCGGTAAATCGATTATCAATGTTTCAGACCCTAATTAAAATTCCGATAAAATCGAAAAGTAGAATTGAAGTTAACGGAACTTACTACTCTGGATTCATGGCTATGGTTCTGATCTAGGAAGTTCAAAAGTCGCAGGAATTTGCTGCGTCTTCCGGCGAGAAACGACCGGAATCGAGGGATCTTCGCTGGGCTAATCAGAGAGAGAGAGAGAGAGAGAATTTAAATAGATGACGGAGACGAGGGAGGGAGGGAGGGAGGAAGGAAGGGACTTTTAAGCAAAACGAAGCGTACAGTTATATATTTGTCCGAGTACTTGGCGTATACTTCAATCTCATCTCTCTCTCTCTCTCTTTATTTTTAGGGCAAGTAAAATACGATTAAACCTTAAGTTCGAAAAATTACACGGGACTAGCATTTTATCCAATGCTATGAACAAAACTAAAAAAATAGAGTAAATTTCACTTACATTCTTGAAGTTTCTAATAAATACATACTGACCTACATTCATTTTTTCTAATGATTGTCCTGAATATTTTTTCTGACTCCGCCACTGTTTATTAGACTCTTTACTTTTTTCTTTAAAAATTTTCTCTTACTTGAGTATTGGAGTGCTATTTCGACTATTAACGATGGCCGAGTAGCATTAATAGTGTTTTTTATTTGATTTACAGTTGGAGAAGAGAATTTCGCTTGCTGAATCGCGGTTCTATTTTTGCGGATGAACAATTACCTTGTGGACTTTTGGCTTTGATCTTGAATGCTTAGTAGATGAATATTGTCTTCAAAGTTGTTTTGGTTTATTTATAGAATGGTTTTTTCACATTAATTTAATTCACAAGGAAAAGATCGCTATCTAATTACACACGCGGATTTAACAGATAGTTAAAGAAAAAACATCGTTCGTGTGATATAGTTGAATGGGAATCGGTGAAAAAAATAACAGCTTAATGAGACCCGTGTTGTTAACATCGGTCAATACGCCATAGATACGTTGCGTATCAGGAAAACTATACGTATCGCCTTGGTACAGAAACCGCACAATTCTATACTCCAGTATACGATTTGTATGTGTATGGGCAGACGACGTGTATCGTACAATGAATTGCTAGCTGGAATCTAACCTTTTTTCCTTGATTCTTGCTGTGAATTCCGTCGCGACCTGCAATCGTGATGAGCTAATAATTGAACTAAGTAATCTATACACGATACGTATTCTGATTTGACAACATTAACGTGACAAGTTCATGTGCCCTCCGAAAAGGTTGGCTTATCAGGTAGGGGATTGGCATTTGATTGAAACCTGGACATTGAAATAATGCTAGCTTTTGAGGGATAGTCCGCGAAGTCGACCGAAAAAAGTTGCGATGAGGTTTGTCCATTTCTGGTTTGTTTGTGTTCCAACTTGTAAATTGTTGGTTACATGATTGATTCATTTAGACAGTGATATTGGCTTCACATGTGGTTTATGCACTGGTAAAAGCTGCTTTGACACAAACCAAGAAGGGACCTTGAAGCCGGGGAATGATATTTTAGTACATCTATCGGCAGATACGGTTCGATATTAGTTAATTTACGACTATATCACCAATACTGATACCGATACTGCGATTTAAAACCTGAATTCAAAGTTGCCCATCTCCTTGTGATAGTTTCTATCTTGAGCTGGCAAGCCTTTGCATTTGTACAAGCCGTTGAGGAAGGGGGTTTTCATAAGATTTTTTTTTGTTTACTTTTCCTTTTCTTCTCATCAAGGTCAACTGAAAAAAAAAATTATCTAAAAAATTAATATAACTTTCCTAAAGACACATTTTATTAACCAAAAATTTAAAAATTGTTACTGGGTTTCCCCAAATATTTTTTTTCTTTTTTACTAAACTCAATTTAGTTATGCAACAAATATCACATACTAATTGAAGATTTTATCTTTTAATAATCCGTATAATAATCCAAATCATATGGGCCCTTGAAGGCGGGCCATATACTTGCTATCTGGACCTTGAGAGCCCACGTCTTAAGGTACTACTAAAAATAAGGGGAGGGGCTTTTGGCCATAGCCATATGGAAGCACATTTTTAGCTCAATTAGTCCCTCAAAAAATACTTTAAAATAAAATTTTATTTAACTAAAATGGGCAAAAATACCCATACTACTTTGTACACCTCTAAAAAATATTGGGGTGCCGAAACTATAAAATTTGAATATACTACAAGCAATTAATACTGTAAAACTGGAGTTTTTTTGACACTTTGAGGTACCGGTTGCCCTCAACCCCCCATCCATCCTTGCCTCCATGTGTCTATCGTAAACGCACAACTCTCCATCAAATGTAGACAATAATCTCCCTCTCATAACAAAACCAAGCCCTTGGCTACTCGTGGGTGGCATAGATCTTAGTGATCATCACATCAAATGACTGAAAAAGGCAGTTTGGTCACTGATCCATATCTTTCGTCAAACAACTTGAATTAGTGGCTGAATGGGAAGGTTTGGTATAGATACCCATCTGACCATCTCCTTCATCTTTGTTTATAGTAATTAAAACTGGGTTACTTGAAAAGAGGAAACACTTTTCTTTTGCCACATGCTAGATGACCCTTTGGTCCCTCTCCTCTTTCACAAAACCTAATTTCTATCTTCCACTAGTACAAAAAGCTATTCATATGTGGTTATAATCTTGTTTCTCACTCCTCCATAGCATCATCTTTATACACATATTGCACTAGGCATCAATGCCTTAATTTCTATGCGTACACTTTGCACCCCACACTTCCATTTATTTGGCCTATGCTTGTTTGAGCAGCTTCAGTTAATACTGTCTCTTTTTGATAAGAATCGAGACGATCTTTATAAAACTTCTCCTCCTCTGAAGCTGGAGAAGGCTCCTCTTCAAAATCTTTATCTTTCAAAAATTTCGCGATTATTTCATCTAATTCTTGAGAAATCTGCTCGCGACGCTTCTTTAAATATTTTTTCGTGGCATCTTTTTCGAGGTCTTTAGAATGCCCCTTTGAATCTTGAGGGGGCTCCATCTTCTTGTACTTTAAGTCAAGTGTCAATATAGTATTTTACTTGTTTGTAAGTCAATTAACCACCACTTAATTTCTTTCTATCATTTTATTGGACGTAAAATAGATGAACAAGCCAGATTAAAACTTGGTTTGAAGTGTAAAAAATTAAATGATACGATCAGAGTATTGAAGATGCAAGGGTGTAAAGTGTAATTTAACCTAAGAATGTTGCACTAATGTTAGATTTAGATCATATGGAATGTGTTAAAAATGAAAATAAAATAAAAAGAAAATGAAGTAATCATTTGATTTCCTTCCAAATCTAAACAAAGATTTTCTCTTGATTCTTCCTTTCAATTACGTTTTTTACTTTCTCTTTCCTTTTTTTCATAATTTTCACGGGTCCCAAACATAGTCTCACTCCAAACGCAACCTTATGGTTCCAAAACAAATTACTAAACAAATACATTTGAACTTGGTATCTTTCAATTGTGCTTTTGTGTTGGATAAACCCACAAACCAAGAGCCAAAAATAATATTTGTTTAATGATCACCATCACATTGAGATCAACCGCCAGGTGTCTTCTCAGTATCCAAAGCTATATATATATATATTCTATATTTAATACTAGAAATAAATTCACGAATACAAAAATAAAATTACATTAATTAATTTAATATTCAAATAAATAATTATTTTTAATGAGATAATAATGGTATTTTTTGAAAATTTTTTTAAAATTGTAAAAAAAAATCAATAACTATGGAATTATATACATTGGGGTAATTTTCAATTGGACAAACTACATTAAGATATTATTAAGGTACTTTTCATTTGAGTTGACAATTTATTTTTACGTTGGTTTTAATATGGGAAATCAAGAAAACCATACTAAGATACATTACCTTACTTTTCATATAATATGAGTTTTAATTTGTTTTTTATGTTGGTTTAAAATAAAAATGAATGGAGCTCCCAAATGCGTTCTTATAAAAAGTTGCTCTGCAATAATATTTATAATAGGGTCTTGTTATCGACCGCCTTAAGGAGCACAGAATGACAAAAAAAATTAATTTTTGATACATTTTTTATATTTTTCAATAAATTTTTACATATTTCTATGTATTTTTTACATTTTTCTATACACTATCGACCGCCTTAAGAGCGTTTTTTTAGCATTTCTATATATAATATTCTAGTTTTATCTTCTGTTTTTGAAATCATTCCTTCTTTACCCACCACATATGAGTAAAAGA
>BRYE01000007.1:6608258-6618258 GCA_030159115.1 Actinidia arguta var. hypoleuca
TAGTTTTGTTCGTTATTGCTCAGAATTTTACTAATCAAACAAGGTAAACATACAGTGCATTATCCGGAGTTAACTGAAAGAAGGTGGCATTGTGATTCCAAAGAATTGAGGAGGTGTCATTGAGGTTTTAAAGAAATAAAGGGGGGTATCAGTTTAATTTACCAGAAATTACTACATTGTACTTGGAATGGAAGATTAAGGAAACGGCGACAACATTATTACGAGAAAGAAACGATTCGTTTACGGCCCAGTTCCAGGCCCAAGCCCAAATCATAGCGTCTCTCTTGCAAGGAAATTGAGGCTCCGTTTGGTGATGTTTAAAAGTTAAATTCTTTTTAAGTTTGCTATCAAAAAATTCAAAAATTTTTAACTTTTTTTACTTTTGTGACTTTACTTTAGGTAAAATTAAGCAAAAAATAAAAAATATAAAAAATCAACTCTGATTGACTTTTTTACTTATTTTAAATAAAAAAATCAAAAAAAAAAATTAAAAAAATTGGTGCAAAACAGGCACTGAGAGACCATAAGTAATCATGTCATATAAATAATCTTATGAGTTATCATATCACAAAGAAAATAAAAAGGTTAAAAACCTTTGAGCATAGCCTTGGTATGAAAATTGCTTTACCCTCTCCTGACACAAATTGTCCCCTGGACAATTACCATATTGTCCCCCCACTGCTCTCTTCCTCGTTTTTTTTTTTTAGTTTTAGTTTTGCTTTTTTTTTTTACTTGAATTATTATCGATGAACCATATTGAAATCAAATTTGGCCAAGTTTTTTTTTTTTTTAAGATGATTTAGTTTTCAAGTTTTTAGTAAGCTTCTTTTAACGTTTTGATCAAAATTTTAATTATTTTTAGTTACTCTTGACAACATATGTCTGAAAATATAATTTTTTTTTACCTAATTTGAATTTAAACAAAAAAAAGAATTTAGCGGGCTTTTTTTCAAATTAATTTGAGCAATATTATAAAATTCTCATATTCCTCTCGTGATTGAACAAGAAAAGAACTCCAAATAATTGATCGAGTGGGTGTTTGACCACAACTAAAGGCTTACCCTCTAAGATTGCAGATTCAAATCATTTTGTCAATAACTCTTTGAGTCAATCCATACAAGACTCTATTCCGGCTTTAATTAGGCCCTTGCTAGTACATGTTGCGATTGACTCATTCAGATTAGTAAGTCATTTTAGATGGATACCGAGTTGTCTCAACAACAAAAGAAAAACCGAAAAAATAAAAAATAAAAATCGATTAAAAGATAAAAAAATTATTAAAGGCCAAAAAATTCAAAAATCAAATAACCAAAAAATCTTAAAAATCTAAAAAAAAATCAGGCCAAACTAGATTTTTTCGAAATAAAAAATATCACTAAAACCCTTTTGTCATGTTTTACTCTTTAGGCTATGTGTTTGGATCCCGAATTTGATAAGGAAAGAAAATAAAAAAGTTAAACAATCCAACCGTCCAAGACCTTTAAATTATCTATCTTTTCTCTTTTCATTTCACTCACAAAATTCTTGATCCAAATACAGTCTTAGTAGTCTTGTAACCAGAAACTAACTCCAAAAGAAAAATAAAAGGATAAAAAAATAGGGAAAGTAAGAAAAACAAAAGGTTTTGGGGTGGGACCGAGGGTTGTGTCAGGGGAGAAAAGAAAAAAAAAAGAAATTTGATAATAAAAAAAAAAGTAATGACAAAAACAAAACAAAACTGGAAAAAAGGAGGCTGTGGGAGGGGAATAGTACAGTGGATTAGAGAGAGAGGAGGGTAAACAAAGAAATGGGGACAAAATGGTAATTATATCGGGTTTTGGAGGGAGGGGAAGCAGCTCTCCCTTGGTATGCACATATTTTGTCATGCAAACAAAGGAATTCAGTAGTTTGTTTTTGAGTTTTTTTTTAAGGGTGAAATACACTGACCACCCATGAGGTTTCCTGTTAATACATAAAGTATCCCTGATATTCAAAAAATTATAATGACCTCCCATGAGGTTTGCATTTAATACAGATGCCCCCCTAATGCTTGAGAAATTACACTGACCACCCCTGAAATTTTGGATTAATACACAAAGTACCCCAAGTGTGATCAGTGTATTTCAGGAGTGCTTTGTGTATTAAATCGAAACCTCAGAAGTGGTAAGTGTATTTTAGGAGAAATTTATTATAATTTTTAAATCTTAGAAGAAGTCATTGTAATTTCTTAAATATCAGGGATTATTTGTGTATTAAAGACAAACCTCAGGGGATGTCATTATATTTCACTCTTTTTCTTAAGGTCTCGTCATACATCGCTCCGATGTCTTATCTCTCCGGTTAAAATTTTGGGTGAAATATACTGATCACCCCTGAGGTTTAATGTTAATACACAAAGTATCCCTGACATTTAAGAAATTACAATGACCTCCCTTGAGATTTGCATTTAATACAGATGTTCTCTAACGTTTGATAAATTACACTGACCGCCCCTAAGATTCTGAGTTAATACACAAAGCACCCCTGGAGTGGTTAGTGTATTTTAGGAGTACTTTGTGTATTAATCATAAAACTTCAGGGGTGATTAGTGTATTTTTGGAGAAATCTGTTATAAGTTTCAAACCTCAAGGGATGTCATTGTATTTCAACCTTAAATTTTTAGTAAAAGGTTCGTAGCATTGTGAATTACAGAATATTTTGATTTTAAAATAATATATATTATATGATGAAAGAATCACAATGAAAAAGTAAATAAAAATAGTTTTTATTACGAAACATTGCAACGACAAACTAGAGATCATGAACGATTTTAGTCGGAATTGAAGATACAAGGGTGAGGCAGGACCATCTGTCCAATTGATTTGATATCAAAATAGCATAACCGTTATGTTATTCGTTATTATATTTTGTGTTATTACTTATTGAGCTTATGCAAAATAAAATGGATAATTCATACAATTTTGATATTCGTAAACTCATACATAGTTGAAATCTTCTTTTTCAGGTCACAAGACATAGAGAGTGGGCTATTAATTTTCATGATATATCAAAATAAATGTAAATGTAGTTTTACTTAAATTTTATTTGAACATTAAAAATATATGAGTATTAGTACGCACTTGAATTTGAAATAATATTTATCAATCATAATTAATACTTCTTGGTTTTGGTTTTCTTCCGCTGCTAATGACTTTTCAAAAATTCTAGAATTTTATTAAATTCACTTAAATTATAAGAGGCTTGACGTGAGTTGGACTCACTGTCTAATTATGGACACCAATCCCCGGGTCGTGAAATAGATTGAATTAAAAAACTCAAACTCAAACTCAAGAAGAAATAGAGTGTATATAAAAAATAAAATGACACCAACGAAAAGTCAAAACTCTTCACGACGGAGAAGTGCCATGAAAATACATAACCATTCAATTAAGGGATTGTTATAAAAACAATCTTAATTTATTATAAAAAATAAATTAATAAATTATATTTTTTTCAACAATATTATTAATACATCATCTTACTCGTCTAAATCTTATGTGTCAACAATATGTGGGTGTGTTGGAAATTCTTGTTAGGTGTCAAAATCAGACTATTGTTTTTTTAATAGTATAATATCTTCACTTTGCTCAATTGAGTACAAATGAGACTAATGTAGGGCTCTAAAGTTAATTGTCGAGCAACCCTCCAATTGTCTTTATGGAGTCGAATTGACGACCCCTTAAATACAAAACTAGTATCCGAGCTACTCCTGAAGAGTTAAAATCAAACTACATATTTACCCTTAAGCATTATCACAACTTGGGTGTGACTCTACTTTTGTTCAATCATTTAACAACTGGGTAAATAATATTACGTTTACTTGTAATTGATTGAAACAATAAAGTTTACTACAGTGGATTCCACATAAAAATAATAAATCCTACTATTTCAACTAATTACAAGTGATGATAATATTTACCCATTTGTCGGATGGGTAGACAAATTTATTTTTTCCTTAAGGTCCTGTTTGGTTTCTAGTACTTGGAACATATTGTGTTAGTTCTTCCTGATCTTAGGGATGCTTCCGTCACCCCCACTTCTTTATCTTTCTTTGTCATGTTAATTTCATGTACGTTCTTTTAATTTCATAATATCTAACAATCAATTGGCTACTAACGACAATTATTGCCACCAACATAACTTGCTAGGGTTGTGATCAGATTATGACTCGCCTCGTCTATTAGGCTCACCCTTTTAGTTCCAATTCCTATTGCGAAGGTGATCCCAATGATCGATTATACTTGGAAAAATTGCTACGGTTTGGATGCTTTTTTACCGTGAAAACTTTGTTCTGCAAATTCTATTCTTGAACTATGTCATCCTATCATGAATCGTAATCCTGTTTTGAGGACAGGGATTCGAATTGAATCGAGAATCGTAAGATTCAAGCAGATTGTTACCGCTGATGTCCTTGAAACCGATATTATATACTCGTCAAGTTTCCCACCTTGTTTACAAGGAAAAATTCAGTACAATTCAACGCGAATATCATCCCAATGAAACAGAAATAGTTATTCTAGTCTTGAATATCTTTTGAAAGAGACATCAAAACGTTTTTGGATCTCCCAAGAGACCTGAATTAGCACGATGTCGTCTCCGCCAGTAGTTCCAAGCTTTTGTTCCCCACCATGGTAGCCACCTCAAAGAAAATGGAAGAAAGGAAGCGATCCCCAAGATGACATACGTGATGACTTCTTTATCCGTGATACTACTAACCGAAAAACCATAAGTAAACATCATAGCGTAGATAGCTATCAAAAGCTCCCTTTGGAAAGGAAAACCTCCGGTCAGATAAATTATGATGCTTAGAGAGGCAGTAAACCCCAAAGTGTTTGCAAACAAGAATAAATAGGGCGTGGCACCAGACCCGGTAATCGCAAAGATAGCAGCTAAACCGGACGTGATTGTCGGATGTCTAGGTGGTTGCGGTGCAAGCGGAGGCTGGTTACCAGAAGTAGTGTCGGCCGCTGACTTGGTATTTGTTTCCAAGACACTGCTTGGAGGGTCCACACCGGCTTGGAATGTGATTGTGGCAATTAAGGCGGCCACTATTAACAGCACGTTACGTGCATCACTTGGCGAATCTCTAGATGGTTTGAATTTGAAGTATTCAAACCAATTCTTTGACGGGTCTGATGGAGGCTGAGTTGACACAGCTTCTGCTATTCGCTGGCGGGAGGATGTTGGTGAAGGGGTAACAGCACGAACATTTTGAGCATCAACAGCTCCGAATCTTTGGAGAATTTCTCTGAGGGCTACATCGTTGGGGCTTTCCATGACTATGTCCAATACATCCATGGGTGTTAAACCTTTCGAATTTGTGGCATTCACTTCCAAGGTGCCACGAATAGCATTGCTTTTATCTAGCAGTAATTTTATGGTCTGCATAAAAGAGAGATTTAATATAAGAACATTAATTTACTCGTTATTGTCCGAAAAGAAGGGGGGAAAATAAGTCCGTTTGGTAACGTTTATAGTTTGTTTTTGTTTTTTTGTCTTTTAAAAATAATTTTTGGTTTATGTCGTTTAAAAAAAAAGAAAAATTTGATGCGCACATATGTATTTAAAAACTTATTTGGTAACGAGTGAGAGGGTATTTAGAGGGGTCACGAAGGGAAGGAAACCATCAGCCGAGTTGTCTAAAGGTGGAAAGTGGAGAAATTTAACAAATGCTACTGGAGGAAGTGGCAAGCGTTATCAGGAGTCGTTGGAGTGTCACCAGATACGTGGCCAAAGGTTGGGGGAGTTGCCGGTACACCAAAGTTGGTGGTAATTGTGAAATTATTAATCACTAACGCATCTAAAAACTTAAACTGTTAGAGAGAGAGACAACTTTATTATTAATAGTATTCTCAACACACACTTTCATGTACGTATGATTGAGCTCTTCTTCATAAGCGAGGTGCAAGCATTTTAATTAGGTAGGCGGTGAGGTTTGAATATAGAATTTATTTCTACTCTGATACTATATGAAAGTGTTAACTGCAAACTCATCTAAAAACTTAAGTTAGAAAGAATGACAACTTTTTTATTTATATTATTCTCAATAGTGGTCAAAAGTGGGGGTGGTCGGAGGTAGGGGAATCGCCAAAGACGGTGACCAAAATTGAGGGTGACCAAAAGTGAGGACGTGGTCAAAGGTGAGGGAGGCAATGGCCAGGAGGGTGGCCGGATGTGGGGGAGTCATCAAGGAGTGTTCGAAGGTGGGGGAGTCTCTGAAGGGTCGCCGCCATATGTGGTGGCAAAAGTATGGGTGGGGGAGTCATGGGTGGTGGCTGAAAATAGGGGATGGCCGGAGGTGGGAGAGTCACCAAGGTGGTGGTGGTGGTGGTGGCGGCGGCAGCTGGCGAACCTCCTCACCTCCAACGACCGGAGGTGGTGACTAGGGGTGGTCGGGGGGACTGGTAGTGGTTGGAAGACGTAGGAGCGAATAAAAAGTCAGCTTCCGGAAATAGTGAAATCTATTTCTGATTTCCACAAATTTTGAAAACTTTGAAATTTGTTAGCATTATTTTAAAAACAAAAACATTATCAAACACACTTTTATTTACAGTTTTCAAATATTTTGAAATAAAAAACGGGAAACAAGAAATTGAACTGTTAACATATCCATATGACAAGCATATTATGATTATGATGATAAAAGTTAAATTGAATTATTTTTGTCTTAATAAAAAAAAGGGCGATCACAATATATAGATTGTCTATTTATATAAAACTAATGTATATCCAACATGTGTCTGTTATTTTCGATTTATCTGATTCTTTTTTTTTTTTTTGGTTAGAAATGACCAATTAAAACTTACCTCAACTTGCTTTCGGGACGCTGCGAGGTGCAAAACCGTGTTCCCGTCATGATCGGGCCAATTAACGATTGTTTTGAAGCCGCCGAGCGTCTCCGCCCACTGGACTAACTCCCTAAACGCATCGAACTGGTGGCTTTTCACGGTGAGGTGAAGCGCAGTTTCCCCAAACGCCGTTGCATCATTAATGGAGTCTGGGCAGGACTCCAACAGTTGATGTATGACTTCCACTCTGCCCTTGGCAGCAGCATAGTGAATGGCAGTTCTTCCATCTTTGCCCTTCAGCCGGCAATTCGAAGCACCAACCTGTTACGAAGATTTATTAGTATTACAGGTTTACTTGTGATTTTATATCCAATTAAATAAATGCTTAACTTGAGGTTTGCTACGAATAATCATTTTCCTTTATCATTCGTCAATCTCCTAAAAAGAGAAGAATGAAGAAGTAGAAAGAAAGAAAGAAAATGAAACCTTGAGAAGTTCCTTCACTATTTCTACGTCCCCGATCCCTGAAGCTACGTCCATGGCCCGAAAACCATCGTTGCTTAGCTCTTTAGGCGCGTCCGGGTCGTGTTTTATAAGCTCGCGCACAAAATTTAGCTGCCGGGCTTTGGTTGCGACGTGAAGGATAGGCTCGGGAGATGATAGTGTGGCCTCGGCCAACATCAACGGGTTTTCTCGAAGCATTTTGTGCAAAACTTCAATATTTCCCGTGTGAGCAGCATTAACTAGTTCCTTATTAGCCATTTTAGGATCTTGTCTCCCTACATACAAAAATTGAGGTGTATGTGTTTATGTGGATACATATAGATAGAGAGAGAGAGAGGACTTGGTCGTTGGAAAGAAGGTGCTTGGAAATTTTTTGTCCAAGGCATTGCAGACTTGGAAACGTAGCCAAGTAGTGTACAGAATCAAATGGACGAAATCTTTGACTGCCCTACTTTTTCTTTGTGCAACAAGTTTCCATGAGAGAGAGAGGACTTGGTCGTTGGAAGGAAGGTGCTTGGAGATTTCTTGTCCAAGGCATTGCGAACTTGGTAATGTATTTCTTGAAAACTTGTTGCACAAAGAAAAAGTAGGGCAGTCAGAGAGAGAGAGAGAGACTTGGTCGTTGGAAAGAAGGTGTTTGGAGATTTCTTGTCCAAGGCATTGCGGACTTGGTAATGTATTTCTTGGAAACTTGTTGCACAAAGAAAAAGTAGGGCAGTCAAAGATTTCATCCATTTGATTCTGTACACTACTTGGCTACGTGAGCTAGTAAAACCTCCAAAATATTCTACATTAAAATACCCAAATTAGCCTTCACATGTAGTTTTAATATTTTATTACAGTGCCTAGTTGTTCCTATGTTAAATCTTTTGAGTAAATTACATTTTGGACTCTATTTACCAAAATATATTTTTATACGTTTCAATTCTAATTGTATCAATTAATTCCTTACATTTAGTCTTTCAATTCACATTCTATTCAATTAAGAGTCACGTGACCTTATTTTATGAGATCTTATAAAAATATAACCATATTATCGTTCTAAAAGTATACTATATAAAAAAATTAATACCGTTGAAATAATATGATCATTTAAAAATACCACAGCTGAAATAATATGACCAATTTAAAAATATGACTATTGCAAAGAAAAACTTGAAAAATATAGTGAGAAAATAGTAAAAAATTAATATTATAATAGAAGAAAACTAGAATAGAGAAGCTGGCGGATGATGTATTAAAACATGACTAATTAAAATAGAATTAATTATTTTTAAATTATAATTTAGAGTGTGTGATGAGAAATGCTCTAATTTTTCTTTTTTTATCTTCACCCTTGCAATAGGATTTGTAGTGAAGCAAAAGCTAGAACCCAAAGGCCACCAACGAGTAAAACCAAACAAACACAACTGAAGTATGCAGGGAAGACATTTGCGACACAAGCAATATACCAGTAGAATCAAAATCAGAAATCTAACCCTGTTGTTCCAGATTGCATGCAAAACACTCTATTCCTAGGTCAGAGCAACCAAGAAGGTTTGCCCTAATTAAAACATTCGAGTTTGATTATAATCCAGTCTCTACAATAGGAAGCAAGGTTTTAAGTATCCGTTATGTATAAGCCGGCAAGGTTTAAATATCATTATGTATAAATCATTACATATCAGGATTTTGGTCCTCCGGAACAGATATTCGACTAAATATCGGCCAATATTGGCCCTATCACTGATACTGATACTGATACCGCGATTTAAAACCCTACTTAAAAGTAATGAGCCTTTTCCATGATACTGCAAGTGCTAAATATAGTAACTTCTTCAATGTGTGGTACCTACTGTGACAATCCTATTTCCAATTTTTTTTGGTATTGTACAACCTTAGTGGTTGCCAAATTCATGGCAACTTATGTTTTCTCACTTCAGGTTATGATATAAGAAGTAAGAGAGTATTAACTATTAACACAAACATTAATAGGCGGAAGCTCATTTCTATCTACCAAGAACATAAACTATGGCTTTGGGGCAGAGCGGCGTACCTCCATCTGAATGCTTCTGAAATGGATGGCCGAAATCCATAGCTCCTCAAAATGCTTGGAAAACAATTTAACTGTTGCAACAAGATATAGATTTTCCTGAATTTAGGAACAAGATCCCAGCTCTGATTTTCAAATTCCGAAATGTCTACCTTTCCAATCATCATCAAATGTGTTAGTATCACATTTCCATTTTCAGCTCAGATATGGCATCCACTTTCTATCTCCCCCGACTCAGCATGTTCATAGTCAGCTAAGAAATATCACATGAAGTACTGGACAATTTTGACGTAAAATAAATAATCATAAGGCAAAACCCATTTGCTGTTTTTCTGTTTTCTGAATTGAATTAACCATCACAAACAATTGAAAAGAAGCTAACAGAGAAGCATTAGTGTGGGGTGTAGTGTTTGTGAAATGGAAAAAAGAAAATCGAGGATAGACACATGCGGTGGACCAGTGGCGGTTGAAGGTGGCTGCAGATAGTCGCTGGTTGCGGTGGCCTAACTGCGACACAGAAACAGCAAGCCGCCGGAGTTGTTATCGGGAAACGTCTCTCCAACGGTCAAGTTAGATGGTCGGAGGATCAAAGTGTGTAGAGAGAGGAGTAGAGGCTCAGAATAGCTGATTTTGCATATATTTGAGAGAATAAGGGTTG
>BRYE01000007.1:6695758-6703258 GCA_030159115.1 Actinidia arguta var. hypoleuca
ATCAACAACATAAAAGCATCACTCTCAACCAACATGATGAGACCATGACCAACTTTTGAAATAACCAACATGATGGAAAATTTTACTCTTTTAGATATTTTAAAAAATCATTTATATTTTTAATTATATTTTTTGTGATAATTTTAAAATTTTTGTTTATAATAACTGATTGAGATTTTTTTATTGGTATAAAAAATCTCAAAAAATTATTCATAAAAAACAAATTGCAGCAGAAAGAGTAACAAAATAAAAATAGAAAACAATACAGGAAACGAAAGTGAAAAGTAATGATGGAAAATAAATTATTGAAGTAAAAAACCTTGTATTTTGATACCAAGGAGTGTGGAATTTGAGTACCATAGTTAAATACTTGACGTTCTAATTTGTTTATTCATTTTTATTATTCTAGACATCTCAAAAAATTATTTAAATTTTTTTATTTATATTATTTGCGATGATTTTGAAAATTTTGTATGTCTAAACTAATAAATATTTTTTGATTGGTATAAAAATCTCAAAAAATTATTAATAATATTTATTGATTCGATTAAAGGACATGAATGTCAGAAAAAAAAAGCGAAAAGTACTGAATGAAAAAAATTAGGAAACCTGCAAACGAGGATTTTATGAAGAATGGTTGAGAAAATAACGGGAGAAATATTAGTAAGAAACTTGTGTCTCTCTCTCTCTTATCTGATTATTAGTAATTAGAAACTTTGACAAAACAAAAAGGAAACTTTCAATAAAACTGATGGAAAATGTATATAAGTACTTTTTTTATCGGCAAATTAAAAAATCATTAACAAATAATGGAATTAAAGGTACAATTGAATAGATACGCATGGACGAGCTTCAACTTTCCTAATTACGAGTACTTCAATGGATATTTTCATAAAATATATATTATGAATATTGTATGCAAAAACATTTCCAAAATGTGTTTTCTTCAAATTTTCTGTAAGTCTTCCTAAGTTTTCCTTATGTTTCCTTTAAATTTCTCAAGGTTTCAAGGATGTATGTCATACGTTTCCTAAAAAAAAAATTATGTTTCGTATTAGTTTTCTAGATGTTTTCCCAAGATTTAAAAATAAGTTTTGTACCCATATTGAAAACACATTTGCTCTTTAAAATGAATTTCTCAGTAACCGTATGTTTTAACCTAATAAATCAAACCCTTAGATTGTGTTTGGATAATGATTTGACGAGAGAGAAGGAAATGAAAAAGTTAGATCATTCAATATTCTGAACGGTTAAATTCTCTAAATTTTTTTTTAATTTTGTTTTATCTCATCAAATCTTTGATCCAAATACAATTTTAATGGTTTACTACTAAAAAAATGTTGAGGCAATTGTTTAAGGGCAATTTGGTCAAAGAAGAAACATATCAAGGTTTAGAAGAGAAGAGGAGGGGGAACGTGAAATTCCTACAAACCCTAGTTTTGTATCATTTTTTAAGAGAAAACACACATTTGATGTCAAAAAATTGTTTCAGTGCATTTTGATGAGGTCGTCATTTTTTTATCAAGATTTAAAATTTCCAAAAGTTTTACTAAACCATTTTCTTTATATTTTTATATTTATGAAATCCTCTTTTTTAAGATCTTCCAAACAAGATTCATGCTGAAAATGAAATAAAAAAAAAGAACTACTATTTTTTTGGTTTGCTCTCTGTCTAGTAAGTAATTACTGTCCACTTCAACGAATACTCACAGTAAGATATTGAATGTGTTGATATAACTGAATTTATATTATAATCTACTTATTTATATCTAGAAGTTAATAAAAAATAAATGGAGTTTCTAAGAATCAACTCATTTTTAATTTTTGTAAGTTATTTTTAGTCCACAAATAAAAGCAAAATTTGTGCTCTACACACTCAACACACTGACATAACTTTTCAAAAAGAAAAAAATAAAAGTTGCAACTTATAAGCTGTGACAAACATCCACATTATTGTGCTAGATTTTGAGATGTTTAGTAACATTTTCACTTTTCTGTTTTTTTATGTTTGTTTTATTTTTGTTTTGTTTTGTTTAATTTTGTATAAAACAGAAACTAAAAATATAATTGTGTTCACTTTTTTTAAAATTATTTAAAAATAAAAATATGTTTGTGTTCACTTTTTTTTAAACTATTTAAAAAAAATAGTGGCGATGGTGGTGGAGGCGGAGAAGATGGAGGTGGTGGTGGTGGAGGAGGAGAAGGAGGTGGTGATGATGGCGGTAGTGGTGGTGGTTGAAAAAATTTGGATGACAAAAATTTGTAAACAAAATAAAAATAATTTTTTATTATTTTTACTATTTTCAAAAATAGTGATAATAGTTTTACCTTATTTTTATTTATAAATAGTAACACAAATAATTTTTTTTATTTATAAAAAAATAAAATAAAAATAAAATAATTAACAAACATATATTTAGGTGAAAGAAGGACACCATAAGATAGTAGAGAATTATTACAGTTTGAGCTTGTATTTTACCTAGAGTCAGAGACATCAAGTTATAGCCCATAGTTTTGTTTATTCTAACACTTACTCGACATGGGCCTTCCTTGGGCTTCCGGGCTTCCTTGTGTAATTATCCGTCTGTAAATAGGCCCACTACAAACTAAGGGCCTGGAAAAACCTGGCCCGCCGGTTGATTATCTTGTTGTGAAGAAAATTGCCGGCCCAAAAAAAAAATTGGGCAGACATTTGGAAATTGGAAATGTAATTTTTGCCTCTTGTTTTTATTTTTTATTTTTTATGGAAAATTGAAAATGTAATTTTTTGCCTCTTGCATGTTTGTCTACTTTTTTCTCACTAGCTTTTTTTTATTTTTATTTTTTAATTTTGGTCAAACGTCGGGTGTTAGCTGATTAGTAAGTTAGGCATTCGATGCATCTTCATAATTAGCTCAAAAACCAATAGTAAAATATCTTTTGTTATATATATAACTGTGATACAATATTACTATTAATACACTGTATCACCGTCCAACAATAAACCACCATATAAATACAATAATTTCTTTCTTGTATTGGATTTGAATACAATAAGATGATGAGTTCACCACTCCCTCCCTCCTCCAAATTAAAACCAATATTTGAGTCAAGTTCTTTAGTTGGATTTTTTCAAAAATAAATAATTCTAATGCAAAGGAATACTATTATGCATCATATTGGAAGCCAATCATTTTCTCTTTTTTTTTTTAATTATTATTATTATTTCGTAATCGGTAAAACTTGACACATATGTATCTGTACCTAAAACATTCTCTTACTAAACATGATATCTGGATTCGAGTCTCATTATTACAAGTAGATGCAACTTTCAATTGATTTCCCATTTTTTCCTCCTCTTAATAGGTGGTAAAAAATTGGAAGCAAATCAAAAAATAAATAAATTAAAAACTTGGTGTGTGTATGCACATAAATGTAAAATGTAGCATAGATTCTTGGACGAAAGATATGAAGATCAAGATTGAGAAGGTAATTTTCTTGGTGGGGTGAAAATGCATGAAGTCTTGAACTCCTTGAATGGTCAGGTGGCACACACACACATCTATCTATACTATTATAAAGGAAATCCTAATTCGATATAAACAAAATTTTGAAATTGACTCATATTTTTATGTCAAAAATACCCTTTTACATTTTTAAAACAATATAACCGTAATTGTTTTTAACCTCTATTTCAAGAAGAAAAAAAAATCAATTCATTTAAAAAATCAGTTCTACACACACATCAGGTAGGCACTCACCACTAATGTGTGTGTGTGTGTATTACCATGGTGTGAACTGTAAAATGTAAATTTGGGATCCCAAAAACAATTTTGAAAATGTTTTCATGCATCTAATTTTGTAAAATGTAAATTTGGGATCCCAAAAAACAATTTTGAAAATGTTTTCATGCATCTAAATTGATACCCTCGTTTTTGGTCTGTGGCTGTGCACTGGATCTACTGGGGATTTATGGTTGCTGAACACTCCGGTTTGGTTGTAGGTAAATTCTTGAAGTAGGCTCACACTTTTTATGTCAAAACTGACTTTTCATGTTTTCAAAACAATCCAACCATAACTGCTAAAAAAATAAGAAAAAAATAAATAAACAAAATCAATCAATTTTAAAAATCAATTTTGCACGCACATCGAAATGACACTTATCGCTAGTGTGTGTGTGTATATATATATATGTTTTTTCAAAGTTTACAATTTGAACTTAAGAGTAAACTTGACGATTATAGAACATACCCGGATTCACTTTATTGCCTTAACTTTGTAAGACACATTGAAAAGATTATGCAAACAAAAAATAATATTTAAGACATGAAGGTTACCGCCACCCTAGCAGCAGAAGACATTAGACATGAATTTCCTACTAGAAACTAAAATGAGAATTTTTCTATTATCTAAACAAACTTATCTAATCTCCGTGACCTCTTCAGGTCGGGATGTTGGAATTTCTCGAGCTTCAAACTAGAGCTTGTACGAATCTCGTACACGGCGGAGTCTCCTTTCTCCGACTTAATAGTCCCCAGGATGGTTCCGACAACTTCGGCCGCAAGCCCCAACTCAACAGGACTTCCATGCTCTTCCCCACCTTCATATGTGAATTTCCCAATTTCCGTAAAAGGAAGAACATTTTCTGATATGACTTTGGCGAGGAGTGTTGGAATATTTGATGCACACACTAACTTTGAGTCAAATTTAAGATGGGATCCACATGTCTTTTTTAGTGATTCAAGTTGCTTTGTGTTCTCTTCCACGAGGAGATGAAGAACAAACATTTATTTACTCAAATTCATGAAAATTTGAATGAGATAATGACTTTCAAAATAGGTACCATGAGTATGGATAATGAATGAAACTAAAGATTAGTCCCACATTAATTTTCTATGTGAAAAATGATGGGTATATAAAGTCTAAGTTTGGTTAGGGTTTGGGCCCAAAGGGGCACCTCACTTTTGTGAAAGGGAATAACCTATGTAATCCATGGTTTGACTCATTACCCCGCGCCGCCCACCGGCACAATTTGGGTCGGGTGCAAGTGCGGGTGTAAATTAATAATATTAAAATATTTGGGCTTATTTAATAATTATTTTTTAGTTTTGAATTTAAATTCAAACAGTTGTAACTTCTCTTAAGGTCGCGTTTGGTTGGCACCATTTGGGAAGGAGTGCGAATTTTTCTATATAGACAGAACTCTTCCTTTATTTTAATATAGACTTTTTGTCAGTTTTTTGTCTCTCTCCTCTCTCTTCTCTCCAACGAAGGCGAAGCTTTGTTCAAATTCTGACATGCCTCCGATACTAGATTTCGGCGAGTCTTTGACAACATATTTGTGTACTTTTTGATTGATCTTTTTGACTTCCAGACTTGAAATTATGTAAGAATTTCAATCTAAATTTTTTTTTAATCCGGTTAATTCTATATTTTATCCGGTATATATGATTTCAGTAATTGTTGTGGTGAATTTCAGTGTAAATTCAACCATTTTGTTATGTATTTCTGTTTTGAATTTTAGTAATAAAATTCTTCAGAATTACAATAATTTTCTTATGTAGAAAATACTATCGATCATGATCATACCATATTAATTTTTATCAGAAACACTGTAAGTTTCTATATGGAATTAAATGTCATAATTCTGGGTAAAATTAGATAGAAATTCCTTATTGATTTCTATCATTCATATTGCATTCATACTGTATATGAAGAGAGTAGAATCTAGAGTTCGCATCCGTTGGATCTGAATATTGTAGTGCTACTTATTCAGTGTCGTGATCATTTTATTTTAAAGATAGACGCCCATTAGACCCATGAACACCTGTGGGGGGCAAATCTGTCTTAAAAAAAGAGTGTCTAACACTCGACTTGATCAATCATTTTCTTACATTTTTTACATATTATTTCATAATAAAATTGATAAAATTATTTTCACATAGCATGAAATTTATAAATTATTTTTTTACATTTTTATTAACTCTTTGTAAAACATGTTTCAGTAATATTATCCAACAAAGACTCCGAGAAATTCTCCTGCTTTGGGGGCATCATTTACAGCATCCTCCAACGTCGCGAGAACGGATTCAAACCCTAGGAAGAAAAAAATTGCAACAATCCGATGTCAGACAGACTTAGATCTCACAATAAGACTAGTAAATGAATTCTATTGTCCACGAGATTATTTAAACTTTTAACCCTTTGATGAGATGATTTTGATTTAACATGCCCTCACGGGATTTCGACAAGTTGACGAGTAACTTCGCCAAAGATCCCTCTCCATATCCTTCCTCTCAAAAGAGTCCGTGACCCAGATAGATATCATCGTGGGGTAAAAAGCCGGGGGAATTCAAATCCTTTATGCAATGAGCAACTTCTTTCTCATCCTAGGCACTGAAAATACAAACAGTTCCATATCAGAATCCAACAGAATAATAGATGTCTAAGAAACAGAGCATCCACTTGACAACGTCCACCAGTCAGAGGCAAGTCCTTCATAAAGAGCGCAACAGAACCCAGGCTAACAAAAAAAAAAGAGTAGATTTTGAATTTTGGTATCAATACATATAGGAATTGTTTACAAATTAACATTATAAATTTTCTTTGTTGCATCTGTCATAAGCTAGAATTACCAAACTAAGGCGGTGATCATATGTTCTTCATTTTGTACGTGGTACCCATACTTGTGAAATAGATGCCTGAAATCACATGAATAAAAGAAAGATTTTTTATCTAACGTTTAATCTCCGACTTTGACCTATTATAAACAATCTTACCATAAAAGAAAAGCACTTCAGTTATTTTGGAAATTGACATGCATTAAATGACAATTTCCGAGCACTGGAACATCCCTACTGCACATTATAACTAATTCAACCAATCACGAGACCTAAGCACGCATAAGGACACAGGACACAAATACGACACAACAAGGACATTATGACACAACGTTTTCAAAGAGATACTTGATTTTTTACATTAAAAAAATGCTTTCATATTTCATTTTCACATTAAATATTATACATACCAGAAAAGAAACGTAAACAAAGACCAATATTTATTTTATAATTTTTTTTCGAAACAAAAGAGAAAATTGAGAGTTATAATTCCTGAAATTTAGAAGTCAAAAAAGGAGATGCATTGTTTTTGTTTTGTCATCGGATCACAAGTTAAATTTCTTCATACCTGAATTGTGATTCATGTGTGTAAGAAATGGACATGCCCAAATGTCTAAAGAGTATCCGATTCCAAGAAGATAAAACTAAATCTCATGGCGTGTCCAATACATGCGTTACACAGAAACACTGCCTTTTATAAGTGTCCGTGCGTATTAGAATGTAACTCACTAGTTCAGATATAGGGCCATCAAAACCACTGTGTTGCGTGCTCTAAATGTTGCACAAGACATGCATAAATGTTTATTTCGCTTGCATCACATAGCCTCCCAAATAGTTGATATGTGTAGGCAAATATGGAATAGGTGGTCTGATGGGACATTACAAGTGCTTCTTACACTGA
>BRYE01000007.1:6788258-6793258 GCA_030159115.1 Actinidia arguta var. hypoleuca
TTTTTAGGTTGTTATTGTGCTCTTATGTCGCATAGAGACCCGTGCTTCATATGTGATTTGCAGTGCTTAAACTATAGAGGCGTATAAGCAAAGTGCTTATCTCATCTACCACGTGAAAGTTTATGTCTATGCGCTATTGTTTGAAGTCTTGGCTGTCACTTGCAAGTAAGCCGGACTTTTTTGATTTACTTTTTTGCCCCTATCTTGTAAGGGGCGATACCGAAAAAGTCGTACTCGATTCACAAACCTCCCACTTATTACGGTGTTATAATGATGTTTGAAAGGTAGGAAGTAATCTCTCTCTCGTTTGAAGAGATTAATTTTCGTGACTCTAACTTGCGAAAGCATCGTTTGAAGAGATTAATTTTCGTGGCTCTAACTTGCGAAAGCTTTAGGACCATAGAACGAATAGCACTGACTATATTTGAAGTTCATGTGCTGCAATTTTCATTAAGTACAAAAATGGATATTTTGGGGAAATAAGGCCCATGGCCTTTTTTTTTTTTAGTTATTTTGGTTTTTGAGTTTTTTCATCTTAAGAAATTTGAAAATGTATAAAAAAAAAAGTTTTTTAAGGTTTTTCAGTTGATTAAATTTTTATATTTTTTCAGTTCTTCTTGATGAGGGGAATATGAAAATGTAAATAATTTTTTTTAAATTTAAAAAAAAAAATTACTAAAGACAAAAAGAAAAATGCTAATTTGTTGACTAAAAATGGTTTATGTTTATTTTTTGTCTTAAGTTTAACTTTTTTTAAATTAGAATTTTAGACTCTTGTTAAGAACTGAAAAAATGTAAAATTTTAATAAAACGATAAATAGTTTATTAAAGAGAAAAAAAATCAAAACTTAACCCATCTAAAAAAATCTCAAAAACGCAAGCCGAACGGGGCCTAAATCTGACAACCTAATTCTGTTAACTGTTTTCATATTCGCATGGGTTGTTTTCTCCACCGCATGGTACTCATAAAGTAGCTGTAATTTTTCTTACATTTCTACGAGGATCATGGCATATGATAAATACTAAGTAGCATTTCTTGATAGAACTGTTGGAACATTTTTGGATGCTCACCAACTCTTCTAGGTCGTGTTTGGATTAATGATGTACAAACAGATTAACAGAGAAAAATTTATTCATTGGTCTTTTTTACCAATTTTTTTTTCTTGATAAATTTAACTTCAAATTCTTAGATTCTTTTTCATTTTTCTCCACCAAATAGGCTAATTTGAAAAATATTACAAATAGGCTAATCTGAAAGATATTACAAATTTGAAATTTTTTTTTACTAAAGATAAAAAAATAAGCGAATTTGTCAAGTATTTTTTTTAATGAATTTTTTTTTAAAAGTATATGAAAATTCTTTCATTTTCAGACTTTTCTTGTGAAGGAAAACTGAAAAAGAATAATATTTTGATCAAATAATTAAAAAATATCTATTAAAAATGAAGAAACTCGGAAACGAGGACTCTTAAAAAATCTTTAGAAAAAAGTTTGGCCAAACTCAAGCCATTATTTGTTTTATCTCCTATGCATACTAAAAAAAAAGTTGTATTCATCCTATTAAAAAAAATATTGGACCATTGTGCCCCATGAAAAGTCACCTATGTTGTTAAGTGTTTCCAAAAACATATATATATATATATATCATAATTCTTTGTGAATTCATGGGAAATGTTTGGATTGGGACCCAAGTCATGGAGATAGTGACCAAACACTTCATCATATTTTATTAATCATATTTATTGAATTATAAATAGTTCCTACCAACTCAATACCCTTGGGAGGAAACAACAAGGTGGCCGACCTTCTTGTTGAACAAATCTGGAAAAATATATTTGTTTTTTATGGAACACATTCATGTTGAAATGCAAAAGGTCAAGGAATATTTATTTTTTAAAATATATATTTTTTTATTTTGTTTTGAGAGACTAAAGGGTACGTAAGTTGAGTTTTTTCTAGTTATAGCTATAAAAAAATTTGAGTATTTAATTTTTTAAGTTCTCTCATACGGTTCGGTTCCATTATACCTTTAATTTTATTGTTTTTTATAAAAAAAATTACTTTATTAGTCAAAAAACAAAAAATTCGACATTTATTTAAAAAATTGAATAGAATCCAAAATTACCACTTCTTTATGTTTGTTCTCCAATTCGTAGAATTGCACACACATTGCGTGTGTATATATATATATATATATATATATATGTCCATACCAATTCCATATTCCTCCTCACTATAAATTAAGCAGCCCTTCCCCTAAAACAAGAAAGAGCTAGGCCATTGCCAGCCAACAAGAAAAAAAAAATAAAATGAGGACTTTCCTCTCTTTCTCTCTCCTCTTCCTCTCTCTCGTCGCCTTCCGCGGCGCGTCCTGCCAAAACCTCATCCAGGACACCTGCAAAGCATGCTCAGAACAGGATTCAAACGTCAACTTGACCTTCTGCACTACCTCCCTCGAGGCGGCTTCGGGTAGCGGCTGGGCCAGCGACCTCCCCGGACTCGGCATGTTCTCCCTGGGCCTCGTCCGCCGTAACGTCACCGATACAAGGTGTTTTGGGGAAATTGTTTATGTTTCTTCTTGTTTTTGGAAACGAAACAATTAAAATTTTGAAAACATTTGTGGTTTTCATTTGGCGCGTTTTCATTTTTAGAAAGTCGCTGGGCATCTGTTTGGTATTTTTTGGAGAATACTTTTTCGAAATAGTTTTTCGAAATAATTTGTGAATGATTAGGGATTTTCACACTCATTTTTTTTTGTAGTTGTTAAGGTGAATTTACTTGAATATTCTTTTATATATTGAAAATATTTTTAAAAAATAAGTATTTGTGTAAATTTATTATAATAAAGAAAAAAAGAAACGGCGAAAGACCAATAATTTTTACACTTGTTTTTCTCCAATCGTACTACTTCTTTTTGTCTTAATTATGATGAATTTACACAAATACCTATTTTTCTTAAATATTTTCATTACATACAAGTATATTTTCGTAAATTTACCTTAATGAAGACAAAAAAACAAATGCAAGATTTTGCGAAATAAGCTGTGTTTTCAGAAGGATGAGAACAAAAACAAAATAATATATCGATTGGTTATGCTTTTAAATTGCAAAAGATATTTTTGGAAATGAAACAATGAAAAGTTTGCAAGCATTTGTTGTTTTCATATCGCTTTTGTTTTTATGCGTAAATAATATTAGGATAATCCAAAAACTTCTATTGGGTATTCTTTTTTAAAAAAAGATCTCTTATAATTAGTTTTTGGAAGCAGACAAGTTTCTGTGCTATTTTTTTTATAAAAAAATGAAAACAAAATAATTCAAAAAATAGTTATGGTCCGCAACGTATTTGCATATTACCATTTTTGTCCTTAATATACAATTGCTCTAATTTGGTCCCCCAGGGTTGTAAGATGTGTTTTTAGGTGGTCCCAGCTCGGATGCTGTCCAATTCCATAGTTAAAAAGGAGGGGTCTTTTTGGAATTTTAATTAAAAAGCCTAATTCTTTAGTATACCGTATTTGTTTCTCAGTACACAAATCATCTCAGCCTTACCAACTATGAGACAAAAAAATACACCTCGACCCTCAAATTAAAAACCCAAAAATTTCCTTGGTACCATGCCTTACCATTAGCAAATATTCATCAACCCGCCCAATCCGACCGATCCGACCTAATCCAACCCGAATCCGATCAAATCCGTTCACTCTACAAATGAATAACGGGTGAAATTTAACTAACCCGAGCACATTCGATTCGGGTATCAGGCCATTAAATCGTCCAATCCGACCGCCCAACCTGACAAAATATTACACAAAAATTCACATTTTTTATCCAACCCGACCACAATCCGACCATATTCCACCCAATCCGACAATTTATTGGATCGGATTCGGGCCTAAATTTCTCCAATCTGATCAGTTCGGTTCGGGTATCGAGGTGAGGTCAAACCCGACCCGACCCGTGAACAACTCTACTTACCATTATCACAACCATCACCAACTCCACTACCACCTCGCCATTCCCATCCAAACTCTGCCACTGTTGTTCTAGCCAGCCACCCAGGACCTCCACTGTCATCGCCCTTCCATGACTGCTCTCCCCCAATAACCACCCCTCCTCAATCTCTTCCCCAACGTTGCCATCCCTCCTCCACCCCTTTCCTGTCACCCCCATATCACCACCACACACACATATAGCCTAGAAACGATTGGGCAATGAGTTCGGTAGGAGGTGGCAGCAGTGACGAGATGTGTGGTGGCACAAATGGAAATTGGGGTTATGGGGCAGATGGCTGTTAGAGGTGGCTATGATGGCGAAGTTGTGGGGGATGGTGGGTGCGGCGCTTAGGAGGGACTAGTGGAGGAGATGGTGGCTGAGTTAGGATTAGGATTTATGTGGGTAAAGATTGGGGCAATAGGTCATTATGGAGGTGTACGTAGAACAAATCAAAAGCCCTCAAATTTGGCTGGGGTATGCTGAGAAATGGGAGTGCAGTAATATAGAATTGGTTTGCATTTAGATGCTCCTTAGGATTGTGGGTGTCTTTTCCTAAAAATGCCCAGGGTGAAAATAGGCGACATCCAAGCTGGGATCATTTAGAAACACATTTTGAACATTAGGGACTAAATTAGAACAATTGATATATTGAGGACCACAATAGTACTTGGTGAATACATTGGGACCAAAAAAGTAAATAAACACATTCTTTTTTGGCGAGTATAAATTCCAAAGGAAACATATATTAATAAAGAAATGTTATTAATAGACAAACACATGAATTTTGTAAAATGGGTATCCAAACTATGTTAATTATCCTATGAGTATATACCACCCCCACATACAATTCATCTCTTTTCTCTCTCACGTACCATTGTTCTTTCCATATGTTACATTCCTATTATATTTTAGGACAATTTGAAAATGACTTCACATCACATTTACAACCAACATGTGCACTCTTTAAGATTTTTGTTGTATCTTGGAACGAGTCGTCATCACCT
>BRYE01000007.1:6835758-6838258 GCA_030159115.1 Actinidia arguta var. hypoleuca
CCCAAAAAATCTCCTTTAACTTTTTGAGTTTGTCGCGGCTATGGCTTGCGAATGGAGATAGAACCGTCAACTGTGGTTGTCTGGTTGATAAGGTCTACACATTTGAGAGTTTTTTTGAATATTTGATAAGTTTACTTGTGATTATATTTAATTATATAAAAATTCACTAACTAACTAAATTTTTTCTTTTGCTTGTCTTATTTAAGACTTGTCAAAACTTGATGATTTTAGAATTAGCAAGTTTGAGGAGCTAACAAAGATAAATGTTATATAATTTATTTTATTAAATTCTATTTTATAAAATTTATTCCAAATTTATTATTTTATAAATTCTATTAACTAACTTACAAAATAGTGATCAATATATTAACTCTGAATCTAAAGAGTGATCAATGTATTTCACCCTTATTTTTTCTTTCTTGCGTAATTTAGAGGCAATGCTTCAAAAATCAAAGAAGAAAACATTTTCAACGTTCAAGGTTAACTAATGACCGTACCGATGCTTTTTCCTAGAACGAGCAAGCATTTGCCAGCAATCTAATCCTCTGACCCACCACCATTAAAACATCTGGTCCGTTTCAATTCTCATTGGGTCCCAATCCCACGCAAGTTATTTAATCCGGTCCCACCAAACGTCAACAACACTCACCATTACTACTAATAAAGTCTCGTCTAACAAATATTGGTCCAGCTATGCTGCTAATACACGTATTTATAGGTAAAAAAATCGAGTTTTTTTTATGGGCGAAATACAATGACCTCCCCTGAAGTTTGCTTTTAATACACAAGCTATCCCTGATATTTGAGAAATTATAATAACCTCCCCTAAAGTTTGAAATTTATAACAATTTTTTTCTAAAATACACTGACCACCCCTGAGATTTTGAGTTAATACACAAAGCACCCCTGAAATACACTGATCACCCTAGGAGTGCTTTGTATATTAATCCAGAACTTCAGGGATGGTCAATATAATTTTTCAAACGTCAAGGAGCATCTATATTAAATGCAAACCTCAAGAGATGTTATTATAATTTTTTAAATATCAGGGATACTTTATGTATTAAAGACAAACCTCAGGGGTGGTCAATGTATTTTACTCTTTTTTTTATTCATACTGAACTTTTTCCAATATTTGATAAATTATTTTGGGTAAAATACACTGATTACCCCTAAGGTTTAGAGTTAATATATAAAGCACCTTGACGTTTGAAAAATAACAGTGACCTCCCCTTAAATTTGAAATTTATAACATATTCTCCCATTTTACACTAATCACCCTTGGTGGTTCGATTTAATACACAAAGCACCCCTCATGTCATGGATGGGCAGTGAAAAAATAGTAAAGGTGCTTTGTGTATTAACCCAGAATCTCAGAGTTAATTAATATAAAATAAAGAAATCTGTTGCAAGTTTCAAACCTCATGAGAGGTCACTGTTATTTTTTCAAATGTCAGGGGTACTTTATATATTAATCCTGAACCTCAGGGGTGGTCAGTGTATTTCACCTAATTATTTTTTATACTTACTTTTTTAATTTCTCTTAATGAAAAAAATATAAAAATTAAAAAACATATTTAAAATTAAAAAAAAATCATTAAAGACAAAAATTTTACTAGGTTGTTGAGTAAAAAAATTACTCCCAATTCCATATTGCTAATCCATTTTAAGCATTCGTGCTCTTTAATTGAACTGACAAACAATATCTTTTCGTGAATGTTTGTTTTAGATTTTTTACACTAATCAAAAGATATCAATTAGTTATTTTATACAAAATTTTTAAAATTATAAAAAATAATATAAATTATAAATAATTTTTTAATATGTTCAAAATAATAAAAATAGACCGGTAATATAGGACATGTGGGATTATTATTTTTTTCTTTAGAGTTTTTTTTTTCTTTCAAATTACATGAGATTTTTTTTATATTTTGAGACTTGTTTCGTCAAAGACAAAAAATTATTACATTACTTTATTTTTTACCCATATATAGTAAAAAAATTAAATTAAAAAAAAATCAGCATTTATTTGAAAATACTGCCTAGTTCACACAATATTCCACGCAACTTTATTTCTCAATACACACAGTAGGTGGCCACACATTGTTGACTCTGATCAATCATAAATGGAGAGAGAGAGGGAGAGAGAGAGAGAGCCCGTCAGACACTACAAAATAATCTCCGCACCTCATTTTTCACAAAATATATTTTATTTTAAAAATTTTTTTATGTAAATTTATAATAAAATTCTTAATTTTTTTTTCAATTATGTGAATTAACCCTCTCCATAGATTTTAAATTTTTTTCTTCTCTTTTCTAAATTTAGCTAAGTTGTCGAAAATTATTATTTTTGTTTTTAATAATTTTTTTTATATATTCAGACTCCTCTTATCAAGAAAATATATAAATTTTGTTCGAATTGTGATTTTTTTTTAATAAAAACTAAAATAAATCAAAAATCAAAACAATTAAAATTTAAAAAAAAATTAGGCCAAAGCCA
>BRYE01000007.1:6843258-6848258 GCA_030159115.1 Actinidia arguta var. hypoleuca
CTTCGCTTTGGTCTAATTCTCACACCCCGTCTCGCTCCGGCCGATTATGTTTGTTATTCTGTGCAAGTCGCCCGAATCATTGCTAAGATCAAGGACCGAGGTCACGAACAATTCTAACTGTTGGTTGCTCTTCCTAGAATTCTACCACAACAAGTTCCATGATTTAGGTTTATCCCTAAATAAATATCTACAAATATATGTGAAAATGAAAAGAATAGGGGGAAATGATAGAAATAATGCATTTGAATTTGAATTTGAATTTGAATTTGAATTCGAATTCTAATTCATTAAATTACATAACTCTTTAAAAGGTTAAAAATCTCAAAAATGACAAAAAATATTGGATGGGTGAGTATAGTATTTTTTTCAAAAAAAAAAAAAAAAGTTAAAATGACCACCTGGTTTCAAAGACTTGTGTGCTGTCTCTTGTGTTTGGTCATTTTGAAAGATGTATCTTATGTGGCTTTAATTAGGTAATTAGGCTTTTCATAACCTTAGCTAATTACGGAGATCTTACGTCTTCTTCACTCTTTTGTTGACTAATATTATGTTGGTACTTGCGTAAATGATTTCCCCATTTTTATTATTTTTAAGGGAGAAGTGATGTTTTTGCAAAAAAATGCTTAAAATACCACAAGAATGGTATGATTTTACTTGGGATCGATAAACAAGTTGAATAATAGATTATTCAAGTTTGATTTGAAAAATTAACAATGCTTAAGAGTGATAAATGAACTAAGCTGCTCGAAGCTCGTGCTCAGTTCATTAAAAACTCGTGCTCAGTTCATTGTTAAACTAAGCTTAACAATCTACTACTCTGTTCGACAAGTTTTTAATGTTTAAAAAATGCAAGTTACTCGAGCTTGACTAGTGATCGGATCGATTTTAGCTTGTTTCAAATCAGTTTGCTTGATAACCAAACCAAACTTAAACATATTCTTAAAACTCATTAAGTTTTCAAATCAAACTTGAATAATCTACCGTTCTCATTTATCAGCTCTAACGAGGTTTAAAAATATGTTCAAGTTTATTTTATTTATTAAGTGAATCGATCTTAAACGAGTTTTGATCAAACTGATAATAAGCCGAGCTTAGTAGTTTGAATTTTTTAAAAAATATTACAAACTTATCGAGCCGAGTAATAGATTGTTTAAACTTGTTTTGAAAGATTAGCGAGCTTTAAAAATATGTCTGAACTTGATTTGTTTATTAAGTGCAAAACTTAATAAATTTTAATAATATGCTCAAACTTGATTTGTTTATCAAGCGAATCGATTTCAAATAAATTTTTAACAAACCAATCACGGAGCTAAAGTAGCTCAGTCGACTGAGTTTAGAGAGGCGAAACCAAACCGCCTTACATCTATACAGCCTGTTCTTTTGTCAGCCCTAATTTTTGCTTTTGCTTGTGGTACTAGAATTTTGGTCACCAAACGCAGCCATTGGTTAACCATTTTTTGTTACTTGTCTTTGTTTACTACGTGTTTTTTATTTGTTGCTTTCCTTTTCCTTCTTCTCTTGTCTACATTTGAGTTGTGGTCAATTAAAATCTTTAAAAAATGCTATCATAAAGTCATAGCCAACAAGGTACAAGTTACTGATGTACCAAAAGAGGAAAACATCAGGTGGGGTGTTCTTCCTTTATCCCACTGAATTTGACTGATGTCTAATTCCCACTATAAGTGTTGTTCTTTTCATTAGATAGTTCTATCTTGCTTGATCAATGCAATACAGTGCAACGGGTTGAGCTCACGACCAGACCATTATCATCCTCCATACTCGTCTTGTGGGCCTCAAACCTGAACCTACTACACCGATGATTCAAACCGTTCATCTCGTAAGCCCCCACAGTAAACGTCATTCATACAAAAAATTAATTTTATCGGGCATCCGTAAACACGAACAAAATGCATTTTGTTGAACAAAATGAATTGCTTATACATTTGTAAACTTAGACCGTCTATTTTTTTTTTGACAAATGCGTTTGTTTCTATGTTTATGAATAATTGAATGTCTGATACCTTCACTGCAGAACATATGAGATGAATGATTCAGATCATCAGTGCAGACTCAGGTGTGGGGCCCACAAGACGAGTATGGACTGATATGGAAGACAATGGTCTGGGGTTGAGCCGAACCCCAGTGCAATATACTATTGACGTAATGATATGTGGAGTTTGATTTTGTTTACTCACTTAACAAGTAGATGAACGTTGTTTTCACTTATAAAATTTAATATTTTACGTGGGACTAAAGTAGTAAGTCCTATTATTTCAATTAAACACATGTAAGAGTACTGTTCATGAGCGACTTCCAACGGCATGAACAACTTTGTTTTTTGGGAGGTGAACAACTTTTTTAATTTCTATAAATGTGTAATTTGGAGAGGACTAGTTGCTAGTGCTCAATAGAATATTTAGCAGCAAGATTGGCCTTTTTTTTGGGTACCTTTGTCTTGTCCCAGTGAAATTTTCAGCATAAAGGCACAATATTTAGGGCATCTGCATCAAATTCTCCCAACTCCCAACCTCCATTTTGGGCATTAAGTACATGCCATTGTCCCAAAAACATAATAGGGTACTTGAAGATCTCCCATTGGAGCATCTCCCAAAATGCTCTCTATTTCTTTCCCACATTTTATAAAAATAGAAGATTCCTTAGGTTTAGGAGACCCTTTTTTTTTATTATCTCCTCCAACAATACTTCCTATTTTTTCTCTAAATCATTTAAATATATATTTTTATTACTTTTCAATTTTATTTAGCTTTATTTTTAAAATTTGCTATGACTTTGTCAAAGAGGAGAGAGAGGAGAGAAAATTAGTATTTTAATTTTAAAGACTTGAATAGCGACTCTTCATATGTGGGTAGTTACTGTAGCACCCACTAAAAATAAGGGGTGTAGTAAAGAGGCAATTTAAGCTTGGTTTTGGGGATTTTATCCCCTAAAATAGAGTAAAAATGAAGATAGGGTGTTTATTGGAGATGCTGATTGTATGGGAATGATACTATTAACTTGCAAGTGCCACAATTGCTAGCTAGGGCATGATATAGTCAAACATAGGATATCGGGGTGTCCCAATTGTAAGCTCCAATTTTATGGATAGAAAAAATGAGGTACAAGCAGCTGACAATGGGCTCGAAAATGATTAATGTGTCGAGTTCTGATTGGAGCAATACCGTTGACTATTCCAAAATGGGCTTGAAAATGATTGATGCGTCGAGTTTTGATTGGAGCAATACATGACCATTCCAACGGTGGTGCTTAAAATGTTAATCAGTTTCAAATCGTGTACATTGAATAGCATTGCTCATATATATGTATGATTCATCTATTCTTTACCGTGATTCTAAACAGAACTCATTTTTCATTGGAGCATGACCGGAATGAAAAATTTCGTGATCATGCTCCAATGAACGTTTTCCTAATTATTAACTCATTCATCACACAAATATATAGTTCTCTCATGTTGTAACTGTAATCACATACCAATGAATCCATACCACAAATTGACACGTATGTACGTAACAAATGACAATAGAGAAAAATAAATAACTATTGAAAGATGGGTCGGTGGTTAGAGACAAATAATGTTAAAAATGTTAGAATATCAATACAATTTTACACTTTATAATACACTTTTATGAATTTTTATACATTTTTTATAAAATTCAATACACTTTTAGAAACATAATCACAGCGGAATGGCCATTTTTCCTTGAAATATATAGATAGTGACATATATATAGACACACATATATTCATACACAACACAATCTTGAATAGGTTTTGCAACTTGCAAGTGGTAAAACTTAATTTGTCTTCTTTATATTAAGTTGGCAAATAGGATGATTGCCTCTTAATAGTACTAATTTCATGCATGCATGATAGAGATGTTGTTGCTTATACCTTTCCACCACCTTAAAGAAAGAGAGTTAATAGTCAATTACTTGGTAACTGATTGGATAAACCAAATTAAAAACGGCAACCATTGCTTGTCGTAGTATGTGATGACATATGAGCTAGTAACTTGTCCCTCTCAATTAGAAGTATTTGGATAAAGATCAATTAAGATATGTGTAATTGAGTAAGGCCCAGTTTAGTCTAGTTTGTTTTTTTGTTTTTTTTTAAATATCTGTTTTGTTGTTCGATTTTTTTTGTCTTTAGTGAATATTTTTAATCATTTGACCAAAGTTTTATAGTTATCTAGTTCCTCTTGACGAGATGAGTCTGAAAATATAAAAACTTTTATATAATTTGTAAAAAATTAAAGTTCGTTAAAGACAAAAAAAAATCGTTATGAGGAGAAAATTCAACTTGAGAGAGTGGAAGTAGGAGGAGAAAATTCAACTATCAATTATTACCGATACTTGTGAATCTTCTCTCTTATTAGCTGCATTACATGCAAATACAACCTCATGGACTGGAATGTGGCAAGCTCATAATAACCTATCCATGGATACTTATTGAAAATGCGAGTACAGACTTTGTTGTTCTCATTGCTCTTATGTACATATAATTTGTATGGATCTTAGATTTGTGTAGGAGAAGGAAGAGAAAGCATCCGGTTTAGAATTTGAAAAAAATAAAAAAATAAAAAGTCTTAAAATTCAAAACGAATGACTCAGATTTATTTGAGATTATGAATCTCATATAACCAAGTGAAATCTAAACTATTTATTGTGCATTTTGAAGAAAAAATTTTTGTCCAAATTCTAGGAATATAACGAGGAAAGTAAGGAAAGAAATGAAAAATGGAAAGTTTTGCAAAGGGAATAGAAAAGGAAATAGAACGAAAATGGAGTAAAAGTAAAGCTAAGGAAATTATGAGGTTCTGTTTGAATCGAGAATTTTGTAAGAGAAAATAAAATAAATGATTTAATGGTATTGAATAGTCGGATCGTTTAACTTTTTTATTTTATTTGTTTACCCTCGCCAAATTTTTAATACAAATACAACCTTAGAGAAAAACTCGTTTTGATTTGATAGTCATAACTAAC
>BRYE01000007.1:6865758-6868258 GCA_030159115.1 Actinidia arguta var. hypoleuca
GGAACTAAGTTGGTAGGAAAGAAATACACTTCCTGAAATGATAGTTTATCACACAATAATTACTCGTGTCTACAGATACTATATAAAAAAAAAAAACACTCTTTAGCGTATACGTTAGAGTTTTATAATCTAAAAAACATATAAGATATAAACGTCAGATAAAAGATACATTGCATGCATATACGAATAGATACATTAATAAAAAATGGAGAACAAATTAAAAATTATAATGATTTTTAAATTTTTTTGCTATTTTAGGAGAAATGAAAGAAAAAGAAATGGATGTTTTATTTTATTTTTTTGTAGGTCCCACTAAAAAATGATTCGATTGATAAAAAATATGCCAAATTTTAGAGATTTTTTATTCATTGAATAAGAACATATGTGGATCCCACACTTTTTGAAGAAAAGAAAGTGATATTTTTTGGAGAAAAAAAAATAGTCTCAAATAAAATCTCAGCCATTAGATTAACTCAAATAGATTTCAACCGTATATAATAGTAGATTGTTTTGAATTCAAAACGAGTTGTGATTTATAGTATATATTGTTTTGGGACTTTTTTTCTCTTTGATTTGTTCTCCAATCTCTGTTAAAAATGACTCTGCTTTTGTCTTCTTCAACTCCTTTAAGAACGCCTATCGATTTAACGGTTAAACCGCGTTATATACATGTTTTCTTTAAAAACTTTGGTTTTATTAAAAAACTGATTTAAAGCCTGGAATAAATAACTGGTTTACAGTCCAACCGATTCAATCGGCTGGTTTGATTTGGTCCGTTTTTTAAAATCAAAATGGAACAATATTTTACAAATCGAACTAGAGTAATGTTTTAAAAATCAACCTGGTCAACAAACTCAAAAATATAAGCCGTGACAGTCTGCCTATCTTGCCACGATTATGTAGACGTATGCTCCGTTTGGCACCAGTTTATTTTAATTTTTCGGCTGACTTTTTTGCTTAAAATAAGTAAAAAAATCAATCAGAGTTGACTTTTTTGCTTTTCTGATTTTGCTTATTTGCATAGTTTTAGCTAAAGTAAAGCAAGAAAAGTAAAAAAGTCAAAAAAAATTAGCCTTTTTAATAACAAATTTAAAAAAAATTTGACTTTTAAGCATTACCAAACGAAGCCGTAGTTCAAACTTTGATTGACCGGCCGATTCAAGACATACTGGTAGTTTAATTGGATAAGGTTGTTGTTAACTTCCCACCTATGACGAAAAGCAACAATTAACAGAATTTATTGCATAACAATGACGCTGGCAGTTGGGGTCACCATGATTTTGAGTTTATTGCTATTGCCGCGAACAAAATGACATCTTCCACACTCTTATGTTTCAAATTAGGATAATTTTTATTTTATACCCTCTAACTTTTATCTATTTTTCACTTTCGTCTTTTCTGTTTTAATTTGAACGTATTAAATCATAAACTTTAAAATCGGTTGTAACGTGGCCCGTCCACATCTTTTAGAATTTATCAAAGGAAATACATGTAACTCGTACATAACCACATTAGAGTATTCAAATTAATATAAACATATTTTTTTTTATTTATAGTGATTTTTTTTTACCATTTAATCAAAATATTATACTTTTCATGTTCATCTTGACGAGAGAAGTCAAAAAATATAATTTTTTTTATCTAACTTGGATAAAGTTCACTAAAGACGGAAAAAAATATTTTTATCCTAAAACAGATGTATAAAAAAATACTTTTGGCCTTTGTATAGGTCACATGACTATTTTCGTCCACAGATTATAACAAATATGGCTGGAGAGTCCACATTACAATTGTCTTCGAAATTTAGAGTTAAATATGTTCAAATTAAAACATAAATGACGAAAGTAAAATTCAAATGAAAGTTAAAGGTATAAAATGAAAAACGACCCTCGCAATTATTTGGTGCTCTTATAGCATTGTTTTACACCAAATGATGATATGTCTGCACATACTGACTGATAAAAAAAATTTTGTACCTCCCTATTTAAATCAATCACTCTAAATTCATAACACCATTAAAATTTGCTACAAGAGCATCAACTAATTTCTAAAAAAGGGAAAAGACAAATGTGGCGTGAGCCAAGTACCAAATTACAAACTGACACGTCAAAATTTCACATCAAGGGAGGCCATAGAAAATAAAGAAACGCCACATTTACCTAAATAACTATCGGGCTTAAATAAGAAAAATGATAGGTACACATTAAAAAATAAATGTGTATAAGATACATCCTATTTGTCTTCTCACAAAACAAGTGGGACCCGTCCTAATTAGAATTTTTAGAAAATCGTGAAAACCTTAATTAGGACGGGTCTCACTTGTTTTTTGAGAGAGCAAAAATAAATATGTCTTGTACATACCCCAAAATAAGTATGTACTTATCACTACTCCTCAAAAAAAATTTTACAATAGTTATTTATTTAGATGACATTATTTTTTTTATCCTGAAATATCTAGGTGTTTAAGCGAGCATTATAATTAGTGCTCTTATAAATGCCC
>BRYE01000007.1:6920758-6923258 GCA_030159115.1 Actinidia arguta var. hypoleuca
GATGTCGGGGTTGACTTCAACCGGTTGTATAGGTGAGGGTGTAAAATGAGAAAGTTATTAGTTAGAGGTCCAAACTGGAAATTAGTCCATACTTTGCGGGGGAGAAGTATATTTAACCCAAACTAAATTAAAGAAGGGAGAAAAGCCCAAGAAATGGTGGCTTCTGAGCCCGTAAATATACACAGAAAATTCTGGGCCAAAATTATAATTGCCCATTATTAGGCCCAAATATTTACTTATCTTACTAGGCCTTGTCAAATTGGAGGGCCCAATAGCTTTCGAAGCTCACGATCCATTTACAGAGACGGAACCAGGCATGTTAATGGATTGGGTAAATCCAGATTCCATCTGAATAAATTTGAATCCATTAATAAAAATCCGTTCCGAAAGTCATATAATTCAAATCTGGTTGATCCGTATTTCTTGGATTCGAATACGGATATCCCAAATCTGATCCAATTTTGAACTTGATCCGAGTAACATTTCAAAAAATTCATAATTTTTTGGTTGTTTTTTTAAAAAAGGAAGAAAAACAGATCGGATTGGATTTTCGGATTGGATATCCATTTAAAATATATTTGGATTCGGATTAAAATAAACAAATTTATCAAATCCGAATTTGTTTGTAATCAGACAAGATTCGAATTTTCACAGATCTGATCCGAATTCGATCCATTGACAGGCTTAGACGGAAGAAAACAAAGGAATCCGTGTTTTTTTTGGTGATTAAATATTAATTTTAAAAATATTGTAAGTTTTAATATCCTATTTATTTTAAACAAAATTTTCTTAGTTTTTAAAATAAAAAATTATTAATTAAGCTTTTGTAATCAAGCTTTTTTAACTCAAATACAAACCTATTTATGTTACTAGCTTTTCTTTATCAACCCCAGTGGTCTTTATTATATTATTTTTAAATTGAATCCCATTTCAGTATTGTAAATTTCTTTTATAAAATATCACACGAATAATCAAGAAAAAATCTTGATTTTTTTTTTTTAGTTTGTTAGTTGTGTAGTAAGTCTACGAACACAAAATAAACCACAAATAGGACCACACAATAAAATTTTTGTAGCATTATATTTATTATGGATGAGACCCACACTCATTTAAGATGAATGAATTAGTGCCAACTTGAATTGTTTGGTAACTTTTGTAATTTTTTTTGTTTCCATAAGCTTAATCTTTTCTTTTATATTTTATAATTCTCTTAATTTATTTGGAGATGTATATAACCTTTCATGTGCTTACCATTTGGTCCATTTCTTACCCAAAAAGTGAACATGAATTAAAGTGGATAATTTTTTTAATTTGGATGCATGAAATTTTGTGGACAATGGAATTGGATCTAAATCATTAATTATTAAAATTCAAACTTTTTGAAACTATCACTAAATACCATTACCATTTCTAATTGATGGTTAATATAGTGAATTAAAAGCATGGGGTGTGTGGGATCTGTCTTCATGTTGTGGGGCTCACTTTTTTATTGGTAAAAATATGTGGCCCACTGCTTTAAATTGGATCTACTCTATAATTTTATGTGAGCCCTATGTATTTTCACTAATAGGAAGTTGGGTAATATTTGCCCACTTGACAAGGTGAGTGTTAATTATCTCACTTAATTGATGGGTTTGTGCGGGACTCACTTAAAAAAATAATATAGTAAGTCTTATTTAAAGTAATGACACCGATTCCATTTAAAGCAATGGGTCCCACGTATATATTATAGTGGGTTCCATTTAAAGTAATGTGACCGGTGTCATTGCTATAATCGAGACTTTTATTCTATTATTTCAAATGGACTCCACACAAACTCACCAATGAAGTAATGAGTAATGTTCGCTCGTCTTGTCAGGTGAGTGAACATAATTACACTTTACTCAAAATGTATTTATTAGGTCATCTCCAATGGAATCGTTAAAATTTTATGTTGGTGAATATGTTAAAGTGCACGTGATAAAAAATAGGTTCCATTTAGTAGTATAATTGCCATATTTATTCATTTTCCTTTCCTTTTGTTCCAAAACAAGAAAGGGAAATTTGGTGAATGCCACCTTCGCACGCACACACACACACACACACACACACACACACACACACATATATATAATTTCACTTAACTTGCAATTTTTGTTGATTTATAACTATAATTCAAACACAACCAAAATAATATTTCTCAATTTGCAAATAGTTTTCGACAAGGCGGTAATATTAGGCTATAAGAAAAACAAAGTACAAATTTTAGATTTGGAAATAATGACAATTAATAGCTGAGTTGTTCGAATATTTTTTTGCTCTTAGTAATCATAAAAAACTATTAATTTTTAGTTTTTACAATTAGGACTAACAAAATCGGCCATAAATTTTCAAATCTCGTCATTCCTATATATATACCAAGGGGACGAGAAATATAGCACCGTAAAAACCCTTTAGTCTGTCCAATTTTTCTAATAATTGAGGCCTAAAAACTCGTATTAGTTCGTCTATCAAAATGCTT
>BRYE01000007.1:6963258-6965758 GCA_030159115.1 Actinidia arguta var. hypoleuca
GGAGGTTGATGTTCGGTAAGAGGCAACGCAGGTTGAAGAGAAGAAGGGGGTTCCAAGCATATGAAGAACTATTTTAATTCTTCCTTTGTTTAAACCTCTAGAGCTTTAGGTGCTTCCACCTTTCCATTGCCTCTTCAACTCTTCAATATTTACTTTACATCAAACATTTGAAGAGGGAAGACAAAACAATCAGTATCTGTTACTCCCCGCCCCATTGAATCCTTTCGTACCACTATCAGCTATCATATTCCCCCATTTAACTCTTTTGGCATTTGTTCAATCTCAAGCCTGACCCTCTCTGTTGTTCTCTCCGTAATTGCAATCGAACAATACTCTAAAGAATTTGACACATGGCCATCTAAATAATTGCCCTGGAATTATATACATACTAGCTAGTATGTATATAATTTCACACACTGAAATATTGTTCACTCAAGATATTGTTTAAACATCAAATGCCCTTGAAAAGATCAAACTAATAGGGACATCTGTATAATGAAAGGGCATTTGTTGATTTGCTGTTTCAACAAAATAAACTTACAGGTACACAAATGCATGGTTTCCCAAATTTTATATGTTCATCACTTTTGCTCATATAGACTAATAGAAGTCATCAACAAGTGTTGTCACCAGACAGCCACAGCTTCCAATGGCAGGGTGGAAGTTTGCTCTGCTCCTCGAATGGGTATGCCCTAGCATTTCATGGGAAACACAGAATCTTCCGACGCTTGCAAACAAAATAACCCTCAAATTCTGGGGGTACGATATCGTAGAACAAAGCTGAGCATGCTAGTGGCTTGTACGAGAAAGAAAAATGTGTACCGATGATAGAAAGAAGAAATACACTCAGTGACACCTCTCCATGGCTGCTGGGCTAATGGGGATCACACCAGATGGGGTTACGAGAGCATCGACGAGAACATCAGTTGGGGTGAAAGGCAATGACTCCATTGTCCATGATCTGTAGCGAAAATGAAGGTGCCAGTGAAAAACAGAACCAAGAATATGCCATTAGAAAGCATACCAGATACTATATTTGAGGCATGAAACATTTTTTGAAATATGCATATAGGATGATACATACCAAGGAGAGGCTGCTTCCGTTTTCGCTCCTTGAAAGCTCTCGGTATCGTAGTAGTAACTTTCCAGTTGTCACCATGTTGAGAAAATAAAGTGCAAAATCAAATTGATAGGGGAAAAAGGGAAAGTTTAAGAAACTGATACAAATGCAAATTGATTCTGAGCAGTTTGCTAGAAAATAATTTTATTATTTTCTTTTCCCTTTCCTCTCAAACCAAACATGAGGATATGAATTCTCGTTTTCTTTTCTTTTCAAAAATCAAAGAAAAAAAAATAATCAATTTTCCTTAAATTCTTCGTTTCACTTAGTTTCTCCCTTCTCTTTTTCTTTCCCTGGGAGTAATGGGCTCATCATATGCCCTTTTTATTGATCTGAATCATTCATTTTGCAGGCATGCTGAGAAAATTATTTATAAAAAAATAAAGTTGATCATACATTAGGCGTCATATTTTTTTTTTTAAAAAAATTAATCTTATGAAAATTATACTTATGATCCACATAAAAAGATCCAATTTATGTAACTACTGATTTCAGATTAAGCTAATTTATTGTGTGAATGATCTACGTAGCAGTTCTACAAAATGGTTCGGATGTAGGTTCAAGGCAGGCTTATTTTCTTACAACTTTATAATAAAATTCAATTATTAAACTTTAAAAAAATCATGTCCCATTGTTATTCTAGTTTATTTTTTCATTTTAATTATGTATTAGGAAAATAATTTATTCATACAAATAAAACTTTTGTATAAGAATTATGTCTACATTTTAGAATCTCAATATTGAAACAGTAAAGTCTTAATTGTTTGAATTAGAACTTTAAGAACCAAATTGAATCTTCTATCAAACTACAGGGACTAATAGTCCAAATACCTGATTAGCCTTCTTTGCAACAATTTCAAAATAACCGAACGGCGAATTTTGCGGATGAACGTTTTGAGTTTTCCAACTCAACCCCGCAACTATAAGAGAGAAAGTGATATATATATAATTTGTCTCTCTATACATACCTTAGATACCTACATTTAGCAACTGCTCTCTCTCTCATTAGTTCCATAATCTGCTCCTCTCGTGCTGTTGCCTTGCTGATTTTCCAGTAAGTTTCTCTCTCATTAGTTCCATAATCTGCTGCTCTTGTGCTGTTGCTTTGCTAATCCATAATCTGCTGCTCTCGTGCTGCTGCTTTGCTAAGTTTCTCTCCTCTGTTATCATCTTTTTCTAGGTCTAAACCCTCCAAGTGCTTGAAATGGGATTTTTTGTAGGAAAATCCATAATGGGTTTCTATTAATGACCCTTTCAGCATAGGGTTTTTATTTCCTGAGATTTTTAATGTAGCAATTGTGTGTGGGAAAGCAACATCTAGGGTTTGGCTAAACAACTTTTTTTCCCCCTCATCTGATGGAGCATGTACTTGAATTATTG
>BRYE01000007.1:6998258-7000758 GCA_030159115.1 Actinidia arguta var. hypoleuca
CACACCACCACGCACATATATATGTTATATCTTTCTAAAATAATTTTGAAAACAACTGGTTTCCTTAATCTGCACTGAAAAGAAATATCATACATTGCCAGCAATAGACTTTTCATATTTGGGCATGTTTTGGTGTAGGATATGCTTAGTGAACTGTGCTTAACTCTAAATAGAGGACTCCATGTGACCAGCAGATCCACCAACTATAGATACAAATTGTGTTTTCCTTTTACTCAATTATTTTCAATGCATAAAATGATGTTTTGATAAATTCATCTTAATAAGGGCAAATGGTTAAATACCCTTCTTACCTATTCACGGGTTGTCGAGACACAAATTCAAGTTTATAATATATTTTTATTTTTTGGATAAAAGAGAACATAATATCACATCATATTATATATAAATTAACATATAAAGTTGGAACAAAAACGCTTTCAACTATCTTGCCGAGACCTACCTAAGATGACGTCTAACACATTAGTTAGCACACTATTAATGTGAACTTTTAGCATGTTATTTAATTAATTCGGTAACTAAAGCATATAGATAATCTATTTAAGATTTAAGTTTTCATGATTTGATGTGCTTTTGAAAACTATATACTCCCTTGATTCATCCCAATTTATTTGTCTAGTTTCCTTTTAATAGAACGGAGAAAATATATTATTATATATTTTGTGCACCAAGTCAACCAAAAAAGTTTACAAACTTATTGGATACTCTTTGTGCACAAAATGTAGCTACCAAAGCTTACTAGCTTATTGGATTCGATTGGAATCCAATATCTTCCAAAAGCTATTCCTACTTTCATATCATGTTCACATTTTTTGAATACTCTTCTTTAGGATATTGGAGTGTAGACAAAATAAACCTTCACTTAACTGCATCAAAGTGACAAACCTTAGTGTATTTTAACTCATCTACGTAATCTAGAGAGATCGTTTTGTAGAGTCTGTTGAGTAATGATCTATGCAAAAACTTAAGTCGATTGGATATAAGTAGTCACATGATTAGATGACATTTGTCTTATATTTTGTTCAACGAATCATACTGGCCATTTATTTTTTTGACAAAAGAATAAATGTGTTCGGATTATGTGATTACTGATGTCCAATCAATCTAATTTTTTTCATGAATGATCTACTCAATGATTCTTTCAAAATTAATGGTTTGAATCATTAGAATAGACCTGAGAATCTAAGATGGACCAACCTTAGAGGCACTACGGGAACCTAAACCAAAGTTTTTTAGTTCTATAACATCTAAAAGCATGACAAAATTAAGTATGGGATTTACTATTAATGTGAGAGAAATCCTCCTATAATTAATGCATGACAAAATTATTCTCTCCATCTTATTTTGTTTGTACCTTTTGTGAATTTTAACGATGTGAAAGAACAAAAATCTAAAAGTATTTGACATCGCAAACTGAAGAGATGGCAAACAAAATGGGATAGATCGAGGGTGCAAAACTTTTAGCCATAAGATTAAAAGACTTTAAAACAAAAACATGTTCGTCGCAACTTTTTACAAGTAGTAAAAAATGCTATAAATTCGAGTTTTAAAAAAAAAAGTCACTTTTTAATTAAATCAATGATAATTAAAATTTGATACAAAATATCATTATTTAGCATTTTTTAAGAAAATAAACAAAATTAACTAATAAATGTTGACAAACAAACACATAATCTTATCCCAAAATTGCACATTAAACATATGATAAGCAAAACTATTTTAAAAGTAATCCAATTCACGAGTATCAAACATGGGCCTAGAACACCAACCTAACATGATAGTATGATCGTCCCAAATCAGTAAGAGCACTAGTTGCGACCTCATTGGAAAACAAAGTCAGCCCCATCTATTTCTCTTACGTTCCATTGGTTAATAATAGCACCGAGAGTAAATTTCACAATAGTGCTCTGTGATCCCTGAATAATTTCTTATAACTAGACTTTTGGAAAGTAAAAGTACATAAAACAAGGACTGGAAAGCCAGATCTTGGTGGGTCTGGGGCGCCTGATGTATCCATGGACACAAGTGGTGTTGTCCATTCGATTTAAGCCGATCTAGACCGTTTATTTTATAGATTCGACTAAGTAATATATCCATAAAAAGCAAATTATTTGGATTTTAATAATCATCCCATGGTGCCTCTCCATTTTTTTCGTCCATTTTATAATGAGATTTATTGTTCGATCGTGAAGTTAACGATACCCGATTAATTTGATTTTTTTTATAGATGATCTACTCAATGAGTTTAAAAAATGTACGGCTTTAGTTACATATTTTAACGGTAAATGGACATAAATAAAACGAGCATCACCGTGTTGTGCCTATATGGCAAAATACACACCCAAAACCCGGTTTTGGTAGTTGTAACTGTAAGCCATTGGCTTCTACGCTAAGGAAAGTTAGGAAACCCGTTGGATATCCCGGGAAATTGGAGCCCTAGAGTGAGAAAATACAAAACCCAAACAACTTTCTTAAAAAATCG
>BRYE01000007.1:7013258-7015758 GCA_030159115.1 Actinidia arguta var. hypoleuca
AATCTATTTTTCTACAATGAACTCGAGGGGATAGATTAACGGAAAGTTACTGTTCAAACTCACAAGTTTTAATCGAATCCAAGCATTATACCTAGTAAAATATGAATTAGACCTTAAATAACCATTTAGTGTGCGGCATAGGTGTCAAACAGGCGCCGTTGTGCCTATTTATTTTCATGTTTACATACTCCGTGCCATAATGTGCTCATTTTTAATTGTGTTGTGTCGTACCATGCCTACTTAATAAAAACTTAGGCTCGGCATGCCCCATTGGCCTTGCTCATTCGTGCCTCGTGCTGCATTATGTCTTGCCATGAGTTTAATACACTTATTATGGTTGCTTGAGTTCAAGTCATAAGAATTAACATATAAAAAAAAAAAAATCAAAATCAAAAGCGAGTAATTCCGAAAACAGTAGTCACTAGATGTCATTTGGTTTTATTGCTGCTATTTATATACGCAAGACCTCTCCACAGATTAAACTTATAGTATAAATATTTTTTATTTGAATTAAAATACAAAATGACCCAAATATCAAACAGACCCAGGTTCAAAGCACTTGGAGCTTCCAGACCAAGTCTTTTCTTTGTTTTACTCCATAAATCCGACCACAAAATCAAGTATTGAACTTGTTTTTAATGGCTTAGCACCAAGGGTAACTCTTGGAGCTAGACCGTTAGGCCTCCAAAGGAGAGTGCTACATAGCAGTCACTCAACCTATGTAGCGGTGAGTCAAGAACTCCACCTCGACAGTGATACAAACCCACAGTTCTGATATTAGATACGATTTGCTTAGTCCTGAAAAGCTCACCACCAACTTTCATGCAAAAAATCCAGACAAGTATTGAATTTGAGATCTTGGGGTGTCCAATTTGATTCGTACGCATGACTTACGAGCCATTTTGATAATATGCTCCATTCAAATTGTAAGCCTATGCATGAAAATGTATATTTTGATAATCTTTTTTACAAACAAAAATATTAATATTTTTTGTATTCTTTTATAAAAATACTAAGCATCACTCAATGAGCGATAGTTAATTGGAACAAGTATATGATAGATTATTCGGTGCTCTTAGAGCATTGCTCTACATCATTCATTAATGACACATCTGCACATGTTGATTACAATCCAGACAAAAAAATAATAGGTCACTTTGTTTAAATCAATCACTCTAAAATTAGAGCACCACTAAAATTTGCTCTAATAAAACTAAATAATTTCTCCAAGTATATTATTATGAGTGAGAAAGTGAATAAATATTTGTAAAAAATGTGCATTAACCACATGTCTGGTCAAAATTATTCAATTTCTAATAAAAATGTTGAAGAGAATTTGAACAAAGATTTCAATGTTTCTAAAACAATGTGATTCTTTTCAAAATTCTCACATAGAAGGCCCAAAACCATCCACTAAATAAATCTTTCTAAATACCATTATGTAATATCATATAAAATATAAGTAAAATCAATCACTCTCAATAAAAGATTAAATTAAAGTTACCACGTAAATTTTTAGAGGCTTCAATAGAATGTCAAGTGTCCAAATAAAGTTGCCAAATAGACATTTAAATGTGCAATAAAATGCCAATTGAGTTTCCAATTGTCAAGTTAAAATATCAAGTGCACACTTTTTTAAAAAAATGTTTTGTATCCTTTCACATATTACTTTACTATTTTAAATTATCTTTTAATGATTTAATGCCAAGGGAACAATTACTAGCAATAAAGAACAAAGAGTTGTATATGTTTTTCGCTATATTCTCGTATCTCTTCATTTTCTCTAATTTCAAAATTTATAATACTTTACCTGCTCTCATTTGTTATTTTACAGTGATGAAGGAGGAGTACACACGTAGAGATAAAATAGATATATAATTTCTAACTATGTATTAGAGATGAAATTTAACGTCCATTTTTTTTTATAAAAATTGTCTCATTAGTTTTATTACGCATTTATAGTACCTTCTACCATGCTTAACTTCTACAAATTACTCTTTCTTCACTCAAAGATATACCCAAATTAGGAGAGTGCATATCATGAATAAATTTTACAAAATTCCTACCTGCTAACGTAAAACAAGTAAAATATTTCAATGAGAAAATGCAATTAACAAGTGTATAAATCAATATTGAAATATTATTTAGTTTAACCCGTTTCTGTTCATTTACCGAATGTTTTGTGTTAACAAAAAAGTAAAAAATGAAAGGATCGAATAAAATTCAAAAAAACAGTAGTAGTTGGTGCATGAAAGTATGCTTCATATTGTTTTTAATATATAAACAATATAAACAACACGGATATTTGAATGCAAAATTAAAAAATGATAAGTGGAGAAATAAAAATGGGATGAGGGCTAATAACAAAAACAAAAATAAAATATAGTAGAAATAAAAAATAACATTTACTGATATTCACATGTTAAAACTAATATAATTGAAACTAATGAAAAAGAAAAATTGTGGAATATAAAGTGTAAGGAGTAAAAAATATAGAATG
>BRYE01000007.1:7025758-7028258 GCA_030159115.1 Actinidia arguta var. hypoleuca
TTCTTTGTTTGAGTTTGATGAACCAAGACAAAGCTTCCATTCTATTACCCTTTCTCTAGGAAGAAGTTAAGCTCCATATCAGGAGAACACACTAGACTAAGGAGTTCAAGAAAGGCTAATTGAAGATCCATTTGAGATGGAGTTCTACAAAGGGAATGGAAAACTGACAAATATGATGCTTCATGGATTCAACTTGGGACTTTCCTTTCTTATTATGAGTATTAGATTAGTCCCCAGCGGAGTCACCTAAATGTGGAGGTTCGAGAGGCTAACACTAGAAAGGTTAAGGTATACTGCAGATAGATCACCAGAGAAGACGGAGTTGGTCCGAAGGTGAAGTGCACTTCACCTTTGAACTCTTTCCTTATTATTTGAACACTAGAATGGTTGCAAGGCTCCTATTGGACCAAGTTCATGTTCAAATAGTCTAAGCAACCATTCCTTTGAACTCTTTCCCAAGAAATCAATTGTAAATGCTCAATCAATAATATAACCCATAACACTTTTCTTCTAAAAAGTGAAGTACTCAATCACAACCTTATGTTCAGATCACTTACTTTATACACGCGTGCATACACGCACAAAACAAGGTGTCTATGTCTCCTTTGTGGGATCTCCTCCTATGGGGATAGGCTTTCAGTAGTACGGCTTGTCTCGGATTTGGGTGAGGAGCTTATGGATTGGCTCTTTAAAGATTACGTTGATGCCTTGCCTCACCCGATTTTCACAGTCCCCAGTACTTTACCAGTGCTTGAACTTGTTAATTTCTGTGGATGAAGACCGTGTAGCTCATTCTACTTGCCTAACATCATCATCCAGCCAAGCAAATATTTCCACTATGGACAAGAGGTCATGAAGATTGGTTGGGGGATTGAGTGTCAGGACTTCCCATAGTTTTTCATCCGGGGTCAGTACAAGTTTGTAGCTGACCACTCCTTTGAGCTGAACACTCCTTTAAGCACTCCTCAATTTCATTGTAGAGCTCCCAATATAACTTGTTGTAATTGCGGAGCGTCTCATTTTTGCCTTTTCGGAGTGTTGATAACAAACCAAGCCACGAATGACTTGGAGAGTTGGTAGAAGCTCCCTATGGACCCAGAGGGAAGTTTGTCAAATCACTTCAGCCCGAGGTCACCTAAGCTCGATTGAAACACCCTGCACATAAGTGCGTCAAGGTGGTTCCAAAGTGTCATCACCTATCTGAAATGGCTGATGTGGGCAGCTCGAATCTGGCAATCCTGGTGTGAGATTTGGCTAGGGATATGGCTTTTGTGGCCAAAGTTGGTCTGGCATGCAACTTGGCCCGTAAGTCATCCTCGTCCCAGCGGCATTTGGCATTGAGGGTTTTACAAAGATCCATGCTGGAAGGGACTCGTACAAGTGGTACCCTTGCTTACCCGACACAATTGTCCTAATATCACTTCGGCTCTCAGCCTCAGTGTTATCAGGCGCTATTTGTTTTCCTTTGGGGCCTCCCCGAGGTACGTCTATGCATCTGGTAGACCACACCTTAGAAGGTCCTTCTGTAACTGTTGTAACTAGCGGTATCAAGTTGTTAGCCACCAGAACTTGTTGCAAATTTGCCAATTGGGCTTCCAGTTGCCGGATGGTGGCAGCTTGGTTGTCTTCTCCTCCTTCGGGGAGCAACCGACCCGACCGTTGCTTAAATGGCCCTTGGCCTCCTTTCTGGCATCAACCAGTAATTTTCTCCCCTCACCCAAAGTTCTAGGCACGAGGGGCTGCTCCCGTTGGGTGGATTGACTATTGGTTCCGTCATTTGTGCTTTCAAAGGCCATTGTATTTATTTATAGATGTCTATGGTCAATTTTCCATAGACTGCGTCAGTTGTGGGGTGAGAGTGTTTGAGGAATGGAGGAAGGAAATCTAAATAGGCACATATAGTGGCTAAGCAACGGTTGACGGTAGCTGCTGGTACTTCACTTCTTCTCTGCAACGAAGAACTAGTGAGTTCAGTAGCCGAAGCTGTTTACGGGAAACGGCTATTCGATAGTCAAGTTAGGTGATCAAAGGTATGTAGGGTAGAGAGAGAAAGTGCAACAATGGCTAAAGATAGCTAAAATTGTGAAACTTTGAAAGTTTAAGGCCTAGCCTTATATAGCAGTTTGACGCGTGCTTGGACGAGCCAACTCTCTTATCCCTTGACACATTGCAGCTCGGCACATGCCTTGACATACTAACTGTTGTGTCAATTAGTAGGCGGTTGTCCCAATCATGCCCTTAAGGCATGGCTGGTGCCTAGCTTGTCACGTCGCTCGGTGTCGGAATCCGAGTGTGCGGGTGTCAGAGAAAACTTTACGGGGAAGTTACCCTTTGCCCGCGTCATGCCCTCGGGATCTTTGCAGATAGTTGCTTCTCGACCAAGCTTCGACGCAGGGACTCCGACCGAACTTGCTGAATAGCGACAACTCGGTAGTGGTGCCTACCCTCAATTGGCCAGGGCTGGTACTTGATATTTTATCTCATTACGAAAACAATTTTA
>BRYE01000007.1:7070758-7078258 GCA_030159115.1 Actinidia arguta var. hypoleuca
ACAATAATAGATCTATCTTGCAGAAGATATAATTCAAAACGGAATTGAAGCCTGAGACCAATGGATCCACTCAAAGTATGGATCCTCCAAACTTTGTTATATATAGCATTTAAACATTTATCCAATCCAATTCTCGCAAACTGATTTAGATGAGAGAGAGTTGCAGAGAACAAAGACTGTGCAACAAATTTGCAAATTTTACCAAGAAGGAATAATGCAACATGATCGAAATGAAAACTTTTAGTTATAATCTGTCATAAGATTGGCCTCAAATGAAACAGAGTGTATACAAAAACTTTTTAGCAAAAATAGAACAAGGAAAACAGATCAGTGAATTTCTAAAATGCAAGAAGGATTTACGCAGCTACTCCACATATTGTAAAGAATTAGCTGTCCAATGTAGATATCTCACAAGTGCAAAGGACGAATTGGAAGTCCTAATAGACTAGTCATGATAAAAAAGAGGAATGCAAACAACACTTGTAAGCCAAAACACTTGTTGTAAGAATCAATCATCAAACACACAGTTATATTTACATGCAATGGAAAGAAGAAAGGAGAATATAAAATATGTTGTGTGGACCATAATATGTTTGGAACGCAAGTTAAAAGGCAGTGAAATCATTTAGGCTCTGTTTGGATACATGGATTTGAAATTTATAAGGATTTGTCAAATAATATTTATTTTGAAGTTATTTGAAATTTCTTCATTTTCCTCTTGAAATTCAGTGGATGATTTTTCTTAATTCAAATCTTTTGGTCACGAATTTGGGACATGAATTTGAATTTTCTAGATTTCAAATCCACGTATCCAAACGGAACCTTAAAGAATAAGAAAGATGTTTGATGAACAAACTATTATTGGAACCTAAGTGCAAAAGTGCAAAAGTAACGAAAATCATTTAGCAATGAAAAGAAAGTAGAATTAAGAAAATGGATATGGATTGAGCGAATCCCATCCAGCTTGCAAGAGAAAAATGTTCAAGATTCGTCAACCGCCCTCTTCAGCCATACCAGCCATGGCTACACTAACGAAAGAACCACAATCACAAATATATTAGGAATAGCAATGTAAAATAGAAGAAGGTTGCGGTTGCCAAGAAAAATAAGAAAAGTGAAAATACTATTACTCCAATCTAGTTTCTGTAACCATTATATCTCTGAGCAGTGGCCGATCTCTATACAAAACAAATAGAGCACATGAGCAATAAAAAAAATAGAGGACACGAGCAATAATAAAAACAGAGCACATAGCAATAAAATTCAAGATTCAAAAAAGAAGATAAATATACAGAAAATCATGAAAATTTTAATGCAAAACACTAATTCAGATTTCAGATAATGACCCCCTGACAGAGATGAATAATCAAATACCAGAAATCAAACTTTGCCATTCAATAATGCATACCCTAAAGAAAAAAACCCAACCCAACCCAACCCATGTTTTCTAACTCCTAATTCCCAGTTATTAAATTTCCTATAGCATTATCTCATATGTCATCAACCCTCGTATGATACAAATATACAACCCATGAACCCCAAAAGTAGAGCAAAATAGTGACAAAACACGCATAGGAGACCCCGGCTAGCAGCTGCTACACTCAATTCAGTAATACAACTATAGAAACCAACCAATAGATGACCCATATGATGAACCAAAACAATAAATGTCACTCTGACATCCAAGCAAACTTATTATTATATTCAATGTTGACGAACTGACCCAATGTAATTTTGCTAGTCAGAATACTAACAGATGGTACTTCCATTTTGTATAAATCGATCATAACTGGAGCAAATACAAGATATTATCAAAAAAGGGGGAACATTGACTTGTATCAAGTGAAAATTTGAAAAATCCCAACTAATTTGGATCTTAAAAAGACTGACAAAAATGAACTGATAGTGCTGATCACAATAAATTTTATTCAACTATTAATACAAGCAAGACAAAGGAAACAACAAACTGTTTTTGGAAAACAATAATAGATCTATCTTGCAGAAGATATAATTCAAAGTAAAATAATAGACATCATTCATACCAACGGGAAAACCTTGCAAGAAGCATTTCTTTGCAATCTTCCAAAGACCTAGCTACATAAACTGAGTTAAAGAACAAATATACGAACAAATGTGTGTGTCTGTGGAGAAAGAAAGAGAGAGAGAGTGATTCGCACAGGACCAGGTCTGATTCGAATGGCCTTCTTCTGCTTCTTATGGCCCTTCTGCTTCTTACACTCAATTCTGCGTTGCTCTTCTCTCCTCTCTCTCTCTCTCTTCTTCCACGCATTCTGCTCTCTCTCACTCTCACACTCTCTCCCTTATAAAGAGCAGTGCGTATCTTCAATCGATTTCTTTCCTTACTTGAAGAAAGAAAAACGGTTTTGACAGCCTGTTTTGCACTGTTATTCCCCTTTCTCTCTCTAAACGGTTTTTTCAGCCTGTTTTGCACGCGTTATTCCTCTTTCTCTCTCTAAATGGTTTTGCTTCCTCTCTCTGTCTCTCTCTAAACGGTTTCGACCGCATGTGGTTCCGTTGTTCCACTGTCTCTCTCGATAAATATAAAACATTTCCTTATTGGTCATGCAAGTTATAGATCTTAGCTTTTTATTTTTCACAACAGGAAAAAAAGGAGAATTTTTTAAATAGTAATTTTTATACCCAATTTTTTTGATTATATTATTTTATTTTCAGCAGTTTTAAATTACTTAAATATTAATTTATTTTTAACTCGTACAGAAGGTCATTTGAGTAATTTTATAAAATAAAGATAAAAAATATAATACTCGAAGTCTTTGAAAAACAACATAATTCAACGTTTTTCCCTTTTAGGCCTAGTTTGGAATATAAGTTTTTTTTTTTTTTTTTTTTTTGGTTTTCGAGTTTTTTGTTTTTAGTAATTTCTTTTTGTCATTTGATCAGAATTTTATACATTTTCGATTCCTCTCGACGAGAGGAATTCAAAAATATAATTTTTTTATATAATTTTAAAAAAAGTTCACTGAAGACAAAAATAATTTTAAAAAGTTTTTTGAGAAAAAAATATCTTTTTTCAACTTTAGTAAACTTTTTTCAAATTATATGATTTTTTTATATTTTTAGAGTCTTCTCGTCGAGATGACCGAAAAAGTAGAAAATTCTGATCAAACGACAAAAAAAAATTACAAAAAAAACTCAAAAACTAGGGAAAAAAATAGCTTGAAAACCACGCTAGGCCCAATAGGTGATTAAATGAGAGACACAATCAATAATTTTGGCCCAGTTTGACCATTCAAATTTATTTCTCTTTAATAAATTTTTTATATTTTTTCGGTCTTTATAAATGAGAGAAGTCTAAAAATAAGATGATAAACTCAAAAAATAAGGCAACTAAAAAATCTATAAAAAATAAAATTTCCAAATCGGGCAAAATCGTATTCCTGATTGAGAAAGTTACCGTTACCGTTAGCGTTTGCTTTTGGACCTCGCATCGCCAACATTTAGCCCAAACCATGGTCCTTATAGACAAATAGGCCCAATAACTAATTAAATGGAAGACCCCAAGGTCCGGAGTTTAATAGATATTTTTTCAATGACAAGTGTGTATGAGACATATAAGTAAAAATTTAATAAAAATTTTGTATTTTCCCCTTCCTCTAATCGAGAGACAACCTAGGAAAGTACAAAAAATAAAAAATAAATAAATTATCAAAAATAAATAAATTACAAAAAAAAATTAAAATAATTCAATTTATCACAAACGGAACCTAAGAGTACAAATGCTTGTAAACCAATTTCAAGGTCTTTTCTAGACTCTTGTCTATTTCACTGCTTATTTTTTAAGATTGTCTATTAATAGTTTTTATCATGTGTTAAAGTAGATTTAGTTTTGGTGTCAAGTGTGATCTGTCTAGTCAAACTTATGATGTTAAATATGAGTTGTCACATTCTCCAAAAATGTATGATTTATTAAATTATGACGGCTATAATTTTTATGTGAACATTGAATTTTTTTTATATTTGTTTGAAAAAATAAAGAAAGAAAAGAAATGTGGCGAGATAAAATTTTACGGAAGGTAGTTGGGTTAGTTGATCAAAAAGCTTAGTCAAAGACTCAAAGGCTGTCCATCTCAAAAAAAAATATTGAAAAATTGGAAACTTCAAAAGTTTAGGAAACATAAGGTTTAGAACACCGAACACGTCAAGGTCTCAATATTTCTTCGCACGTCTAATTCTTGGTGGACTATGAATGTTGACAATCTCGCACACACAAAAAAATGAAAGTTGATTCTTTATGGCTATTTGATTACATTAATTTTAGTGCTTACTTTTAGAGTGCAAGTTATTGGAAATTGGTATGAATGAAAGTCAATAAAGACTCAAAATAGAACTGTGAAAAGTTAAAGGGCAGTTGTTATTTGCTACTAATAGCAGCAATTTTAGCCCTAATGACTTAAGTTTATTAAGTCATTAATAGTTCTTAATGGCGGTTATGATAGCAGCCATAAAACACTCTAATGATGAGATGTTTATGGCTAGAGGTTTTATCATTTGAAAAGTTATATTTTTGTCCATATATAGCTGTATTTAAAAGAAAAATATAGCAACAAACAATTACATCTGCATTTGAGTTCTTTGAGAGAGAGAGACATATAAAGTTTAGTTTGCCAAAACTGCGTAAGGTTTCTACGTTAGTGGATCAGCCGTTTTATACTGGAAGGAATACGTCGACAACACCCTATTTCAGTTTAAGGAGACTGCGATTGGTAGGCAGTGAATTTTTTTAAGGAGACTGCGATTTTAGTTTCTACAATTTTTTTAAGGAGACATATAAAATTTATTCGGCTCTGATTGTATTTTTGTCTATTTAGTTACTACAATTTTGTTTTTGTATTTTATATTTCTGTAATTATTCAACCGATTGAACAATTTGCTCAAGCAATTGAAACTTGTAATTTCAATTTACTATTTATGAATGAACTTGTTATTTGGAATTCTGTATGTGCCGAATAAATTTTTACCAACACAAGTTCCATATCACGTAAGTGTTGAATGTGTTATGATTTTACAGAGTAAAAGTTATCATAAGCACATCAAAGAAGAAAGCTATTTGTATTTTTTTGTGGAAAGAAGTTATGCCAGTAATTTATAGATAATTTTACAATAGTTTATTCGATCTGCCAAGAACTTAATACGTTTTTAAAATTATATCTTTGTATCGTTTTAGTGAGAAAATTGTGCACTTTCAGAGTATCTATCAAGAATACGCTTGAACAGTAACGAAAAAAACTGGCCTTTAATGTATAATCATAAGTATAGTAGTTCTTACTAAATGTTTGTGCTTCTTTTTATCAAATGACAACAATTAAAAGATAATAATACAGTCAAAATCAAAAAAAAAAAAAAAAAAATATCCATTTTTTTTGGCACGAAGGGCAACTCCAATCCTTTAATTCAATTTTTTAAAAAGGCAAAAAAAAGCTTTAATCCTTCATCAAACTTGTCAAGTAAACATCAAAACCTTCTCTAATTAATCAAAGATGAAATCTTTTATCGAAGTTATATTTTTATCTAAATTTATTTTTCGATCTAAAAAATTAGTTTGATGGGATTTTTAAAATATGTTGAAAAGAACCTAAAAAAGATTTGATGAAAAAAAGAGCAAGAATCTAAGTATATCACATCAATTTTTTAATTAAAGTATTACTCAATTTTGATAGAAAACATTGTAAATATTTGAGATGGCCTAATCAATGGCTAAAGGCTGGTTTCGATTAAGTTTTTATTTTAAAAATAAAAAACTCAATTTTGGGGGGGCATGTTTGGTTAGTTTGTTAGTTGTTCGGTGCATTGGATTTTTTAACAACAAATCAAGAAAGAGTTTACCAAAAAAATTATATGCCTTTTTAGTTACCCCAAATAACACAAGTGTTTTTTTATCTCACTTTTCACTTTTAATCCAAAATAAAAAAATTATATTTTTTAATTATCGCAAACATGACCTAAATTTAGAAATAGAAAACCAAATTTAATTTGAGAACATATGCAAGGTAAACTAAGAACCTAATTTGCATGCTCTTTAAGCCAGTTCTGGCTGGCCTTTGGAGCACCCTTGAAGCTCTTTGCATGCTTCCCAATCCTTCCCAAGTTTTTTGATCAGTATGGATGGTTCTATATTTCATTAATTATTGCTTCACAACCTTGCCAAGCACTGGTTAAAGCAATCATAGGAAAAAAAAAATAAGACAAACAATTTCAAAAAAGCAAAAAAAGGAGAAAAAAAGAAAGCAACTAAAAATTTTGAAACATTCATTACACTAAAACATCCATTTAACATTACCATCATTTCGAACGTAATTTGCAAGTTTTTTAAGCTGGTTCAGGCTAGCCTTTGAAGCACCCTGAAGCTCTCTACATGTTTCCTACTCCTTCCCAAGGTTTTTGATCAGTGTGACTGATTTTATATTTCATTAATGCTTGATTCACATCCATGTCAAGCACTAGTTAAATACTCTACGATCATAGAAAAAAAATAAGACAAAAAATTTCAAAAAACCAAAGAAAAGTGAAAAAAGGAAAACAATTAAGAACACTTAAGACATTCATTCCCTGTGGATGTTGTCTATTACCCCACCCTTTTAAACGTAATTTGCATGTTTTTGAAGCTAGTTCAAGCTGGCCTTTGGAGCACCCCTGAAGCTCTTTATATGCTTTCCACTCATTCCCAAGTTTTCTAATCAGGGTGGCTAGTTCTATATTTCATTAATGCTTCCTTCATAGCCTTGCCTAGCACCGATTAAATCCTATGTCGTCATAGGAAAAAAAATTAAAAAACAATTTCAAAAATGTAAAGAAAAGAGAAGAAAGGAAAGGAAAGCAACTACAAACTATGAAACATTCATTACACTAAAATACACTAAAAAAATCCATTTAACTTTACCACCATTTTGAATGTAATTTGCATGCTCTTGATGCTGGTTCTGGCTTGCATTTAGAGCACCCTAAAGCTCTCTACATACTTCCAACTCATTCCCAAGGGTTTTGATCAATGTGACTGTTTTGTATTTAATAATTGTTTCCTTCACAACATTGCCTAGCACCGATTGAATCATCTTGCATAATAGGAAAAAAAAATAAGACATACAATTCCAAAAAAGTAAAGGAAAAAGAAGAAAGGAAAACAATTAAGAACACTAAGGCATTCATTACCAGTGGATGCTGTCCATTACCATCATTTTGAACCTAATTTGCATGTTTTTGAAGTTAGTTTTGGTTGGCCTTTGGAGCACCCCTGAAAATCTCTACATGTTTCCCACTCCTTCCCAAGTTTTCTGATCAGGGTGGCTAGTTCTATATTTCATTAATTCTTTCATCATAGCCTTGCCTAGCACCGGTTAAATCCTCTGCCATCATAGGAAAAAAAATTAGAAAAACAATTTCAAAAAAGCAAAGAAAAGAGAAGAAAGAAAAACAACTAAAAACTCTAAAACATTTATTACACTAAAACATCCAGTTAACTTT
>BRYE01000007.1:7110758-7113258 GCA_030159115.1 Actinidia arguta var. hypoleuca
TTCATGTGACAATAATTAATAGAATCTTTCCTCAACTGCTACATTTAATTATATGGCTAGCTCCTTGTTTGGCATTTTGCAAGTAAGTTTTCCATGAATTTTTGAATTTGCAAAGAAAAAATAATAAATGGAATAGAAAAACAAGCGGCTTATCTGTTTCTGTTTGGTTGAGTTTTTAGAATTAATATATTAAAATATTTTTAATAATAAAAACATTTCATATTTTCACATATTAATCATTTTTAGCGAAATAATTTTTGACAATGCAACCACATCTTTTTAATATTTTTTAAAGCATCATATTTTGAAAAATACCAAAAAATATGTTTAAAAAAATTATTCATTAAATAATTTTTCTGAAAAATATTATGCAAAATCGATTCTAAAAAGCAAACAAACAAAGACGGGGTCATGCGCAACAAAGGACCCTGTGTTGGTAAGATGGAAAATGATGCTCATAAATAGATTTCCCGGTTTGGTAACTGCTAAATGATACACTGTTTGGTAAGTCTTAGGGTGCTGAGAACAAGTGCATGTGTTGTATTTATTAGGGGTGGGCATGGGTCGGGTTGGGTCGGTTCTGAGTCAGACCCAGAACTGACCCGATCATTCACAGTTCTAAATTTTTGAACTCAGAATCGACCCGAGCATTCGAGAGAACCGAACAGAACCGAACCGAACGGTTCGGTTCGGTTCTTCGGTTCTCTCGGGATCGGGTCGGGTTTACCCAGCTCATTTAGACTCTTGTGAATACTAAAAAATACAAATAACTCCTACACAATTATATATTTTTTAAAATAATAAAAATTAACATCCAATATAATTTAAAATAATACAAATCGAACCACTCCGAGAACCGTATTAATATATTCTCGGGTCTATATATCGGTTCCGTATTCGGTTCTTCTTCGGGTCGGGTCGAGTCGGGTCGGTTCTGGGTAAAAAAAATTATATAACCGAGAACCGATCCGAACCGGACGGGTATTTTATTTTTAGACCCAGAACCGAACTGAGGTAATGGTAGACCCGAACCAACCCGACCCAATGAGGTCGGTTCTGGTCGGTTCTCGGGTCCGACGGGTATTTTGGACACCCCTAGTATTTATAGCTAGGGAGATGAAGAGAGAGATCTGGTGATTTTCTTCTTATTGGACTATTTATAAAAAAACAAGGGCTTTGTGTTTAGCAGTTCTTAAAATTGTTGCCAATTTTGCTGCATTGTGTTGCCAAATATGGAGAAAAAGGACCCGGTGACAGATTGGACCAAATTTGAACATACACATTATCTTCCAAAACAAACGGTAGAACCGCAAAATCGATCCAAACTGATCTGACTTTGTCGGTTTGGTTTGTTTTTTTTATAACATGTTTAGTTTCGGTTCCAAAATTTTAAAAACAGTCTTGGTCGGTTCGGTTTAAGGATTAGTGAGTTGGGTTCCAATTCCAAACCGAACTGGACTGGATAATGTTAACAAAATATTTTTAACATAGTATTATAATCATGTTATATATCTTAATTTATATTGTTGCTTTGTATAATCTTAAACATTTATCTAACTGTATTATATATTTATGTCTTAGATTCTTTGTTATTTAGTATTTTTCTTATATGGAGTGAATATTGTATAGTATGAAACTTCCTAATCAAAACCGTGGTTCGAAATCGGAACCGAACTGATATTTTTAGATTTGAATTAGATTGGTTCAAAGTTTTGAATGGATTGATTTAGTCCTCAAATTTCAAAAATCATAGGGTTCTATTTGATTCGGTCCATAATTTTACTCAAAATCAAACCAATCCGAACCATGAATACCCTATAAACCAAAACATTCGGGCTAAGTGGGCGGGCTTGAAATTTACTTTTTCTTGGGCTGAGCGTGGTCTTATTAGATTAGGCCTGACGACATTGGACCAAATTTGAACGTACACACAATCACATAGTGAAGGCCCAGTTCAATCAAAGCTTAATATATATTCACTCTCCTTTTACTTAATTGCATTCATTTTTTTGTCATTAAGATAAAATTACTCAAACACCCTTAAATTTATATTTTAGATTACTTTACTTTGAATTGTATACAAGGGCATTTAAGTAATTTCACCTAATAAAAATTAAAAAAAAATGTAATTAGAGAGAGGGAATGTAAAAATCATTACCCATACCTAAATAATTGACTTTTTTGATCCCAAATATTTTGAGATCTTAATAATAATTCGTAACTCACAAAGTTTCACTTTTCGTCTCAAATAATCTGAAAAAGCTAAATAACTAATTATTTAATTTTTTTGCCAAACACAATTAATCAACTTTGTAAGTAATCATCATCGCTAAATTTATAAAGGCTAGTAATTATTATAATATTTTTCTCTAGTTGAATTTCATATTTTACCGTTATTAGGATGAATTTAATCAAATATCCATTTATAATAAATATTTTCACTATATAGAAGGATATTTTGAAAATTTACCTTAATAAAAATAAAAAATAAAATGCAATA
>BRYE01000007.1:7125758-7128258 GCA_030159115.1 Actinidia arguta var. hypoleuca
ACAACACACCTCTTTTCGGCTATGTTCTGGTCGGAAAAAACATCACCAATGACCCATCAGCCTGAGCCCTAAAGCCGCCTATTGACTACACTCTAGTTTGGAGTAGTGAGTCTCTAAAAGTCAAAACAAGATGGCATTGGCTACATATGACTCCCAATACCCCCTAATGGCTATGAGGCCACGGGGCATGTGGTTACGACTTCACCTGGAAAACCCTCACTAGACAAAATCCGGTGTGTTCGTGATGATTTCACCGACGTTTGTGAGGTTAATGCATGGATTTAGGGAGAGGATAAGAAGATAAATCCAAATGGGTTAATTTGTATGGCCTAAGACCAAGTAATAGAGGGGTATAAGCACTAGGGGCCCCCAGTGGTACATTTATAGCTCAAAATGCTGGTAATGTAAAACCATCTCTAGCATGTTTGAAGAATGTGAAACCGAATATCTGTTCTTCTATGCCTAATGCAAGTCAAATTCAGGCTTTGGTTCAAGCTTACTATCCATGGATTTACTTTCATCCCAATGAAAAATTTCTTCCATCATCAGCGAGTTGGTTTTTCAAAAATGGTGCACTATTGTACAAGATGGGGAAAAAATCTAGACCTGTTTCGGTCGAACCCACTGGCTTGAACCTCCCCCAAGGTGGCTCAAATGATGGTGCCTACTGATTAGACCTCCCAATGGACCAAGCAGCCAAAGATAAAGTCAAGAAAGGGGATTTTCAAGATGCAGGAGTTTATTAACACATTAAACCCATGTTTGGAGCAACATTTACAGATATTGCCATTTGGGTGTTTTATCCATTTAATAGGCCAGCTAGGGCTAAGGTTGAGATTATTAATGTTTCCTTGGGTAAAATAGGTGAACATAATGGTGATTGGGAACATGTCACATTGAGGGTAAGCAATTTTAACGGAGAGTACGGTAGAGGGGTCTGGGCGAGCGAGTGAGATCTCGAGTTCCAAGATGATAACAAGCTTGTGACGTATGCGTCGTTGCACGGGCACACGTTTTATCCTAAGGCAGGGCTCGTTTTGCAAGGGAAGGGTGGGATAGGTATAAGGAACGACACCGCCAAGGGCAAGGTGGTGATCGACACCGGGGCAAGGTTCTTGGTGGTTGCCGCCGAGCACTTGGGGCCCACAATTGTTGAGCCACCATGGTTGAACTATGCTAGGAAATGGGGTCTCAAAATTGAGTATGATATTAAAGAATGGAGAGGTTTTTGCCTGGAAAGCTGAAATCTGAATTTAGGAAGGTCATGCCAGTCTTCCTAATGAAGTGATGGGTGAGGATGGGCCTACTGGACCCAAAATGAAAGATAGTTGGAGTGGTGATGAAAGGAGCTGACAATTTGCAAGGGTGTGTGAAATACTTGGCTTTCTAAACTTGTTAAAATTATTGTTTTTACATTATGTATTTCTTACAAGTTTGGTACTTTTATAATATTCAAAATTGATCTTCCTTTTATGATTGTATGCATAATCCATCTCCTGTTTGGATCAACTTCTTTTCTGTTTTTGTTTTTTAGATTTTGACTTGTCACTAGCTTTTAAGACATAGATCACATAAGTAAGGAATGAATGATGGATCCAAAGGTGGGTAGGGGACAAACACACCCTAAAAAATTCAAAATATATTTTTTTATTTTATACTACACAATTTTGAAATAATTCTAAAATTATAAGGTTTGTGCTCCAAGTTATAATGATGAACACCCCACTAGTGGATTTATATACATGAAAATGTACTTATAGAAATTAATGTTGGTATCATTTTAAAGGCCTAGTTCATATCTTTCTAGTAATATCATTTTTTTATATAAAAATAAAGGGACTTTTAATATAAAAGTTACACATATTTTAGCAAAAAAAGTTGCAATGAAAAAGTAAAAATGGAGACTCATCTCCATTTCTTGATTGGGTTTCCATACTAGGAGACTCAAAATAGAATCCCTATTTTGAAGCCTCAAAAAGGACTATAATTACAATAATTTCAATATTCATTGTATGAGTTTTGGAGTATGGTTAAAGATATGGGAGCGGCTAAAGTACATCCCAAAAAATGGTACATATAGTGCACCCAAATATAACATTACCACAATTGTTCGTACTAAAAAAATACTATTTTTCCTTATTACAAAGTTCTTAACATTTATCACAATGATATTTAACAAACTATTTTTACTATTTTTAACACAACACCCGACAGCATTCACCATAATCGATCGCAACATTTTTATAGTATATGATTTTTACGCTAGATTTTGCCTAAAGATATATATTGTAATGGGCCACACAAGGCAAATAAGATTGGTGTATTTTAAATATAGCAGAACTCTTAGACTGACGTACGATTCTATGAAGCTCGAAGAAGAGACAAACAAGAAGAAGAAAAAACAAGAAGAAACAAACAAATTGACAACTTTAAGAATCATACACATTCCTCTTTTTATCCCCTATTGTCCAAAAAAAATAAGAACAAGAACAAGAACGAT
>BRYE01000007.1:7135758-7150758 GCA_030159115.1 Actinidia arguta var. hypoleuca
ATTTATTTTAATTTAATTTATTTATTAAGTGAATCGATCTCAAACAATATCTACTCGAGTCAACATCGAGTAACATAAATCTTTTAATTATTAGATAAGCTGGTTCAATCGAGTAATAGAATAATGAAGTTTAATAAATATATTTAAGTTACTCAAATACTAAATAAGCTCGAGTTGGTTGGTTGGTTTCGCCGTGGAGAGAGTGCACGCGCTAGCCCGAGATTGGTGATGGAACTTCTTTTGTCCGACTCTTTACCCAGACAAATACAAAAATAATCGATCTGTCCGGGAGGGTATTGATGGGTCAGTGCTTTTATACGCCTTGCAGAAGAGCTCTACAACAGAAAAGCCTATGAAGTTGGACGTCCAGTCGTAGGACCTTCGAACTGAGCTCTACGTAGGTAGGGGCCCACTGGAGAAGATAACCTTTTCGTATTTCCAATGATATCACTTTTCTGCTACATAGTTCAAACAGTTCATCATATAAATTTTGCTATAAAAATTATATATATAAAAAAAATAATCTCATCGGATGTTTATAAATCATATGAATAATTATATTTTATTTTATAAAAAACGATTCATTCCTCTTATTGGTCAATTTTTCATATTAGCAAGAGAAGTTCAAGATCTAGATAAAATCTGAAAAGTCAAAATAATGAAGACTCGAAAATTTTGAAAAACTATTGAGATTCTTTCATAGTTATAAAAAATGAAAAGAGAGACGATTCAAATCTAGAGTTTCATATATAAAAACCTCTAACAAAGAAAAATTTTAAATAGGTTTAATGGAGAATCAATAACCCATTTACATTCCCATAATCTAGTTTATATCATCATCTAAAATGTATTTTATTATTTCTTTCAGAATTATGGTAATCAAAATTATTAAAGAATACAAATTTAAGCTAGAATTACATTAGAGGTATTTGAAATTAAACCCTTATGATGCATTCTATTGTGACGTAACAAAGAAAATGCAATATCTTCAGAGTTATTTGAATATACGTACTTGCTACTAATTGTACCGAACGTGAAAACATCAAAAACATAATACACAATTAAAACGTGAAATTTTTATTTCAAGTCCATGGACTCCTAAATTTATTTTGACTTTCAACACCACTTATCTCCCCTCTCTTTCTTGTAATATCCCTACTTGTAACTGTAAGCCACATGCATACAATAATATATAAGGTATTTTCTTTCCAGTTTTCCTTTTATCTTTTTCGATCCATTAGTTATTTGTGAGTACTATTGTATAACTATTCATCTTTCTCTTTGCTAATGATTTTTTTTCTCTTAATTATCAATAAGGGATGGGACATCACCCAAGTCATATATGGCTGAATCAATACTTGAGTAGTGTTCACACGGGAACGCGCTCGTGATAGTACCACGGGATCGCTCCCGTGACCCCTTTTCAGCCATATATTTTGTGGTCAAGTGGCTTTAAAAATAAATAAGGCATAATTTGACTAACTCAACTACAAAATGTGTGGTTAAAAAGAGACCACGGGAGACGATCCCGTGGTACTACCACGGACGTGCTCCCGTATGATCACTACTCTCTATACTTTAAGAGCTGAGGAGGGCAGACGATAATGATAGTTGAAAGATGTGTCCTAAGTTAGTATTCCAAATAATTCACTTTCATTTACCTGAAGAAAGAAAATAAATAGGAATATAATAACATATTAATTAAGCATGTATATTGCATTATCAAGCTCATCAATAAAAAATTAAAAAATAATTGAATTTTTCCAAACACAATAACTAAATCAATGGCCTATTCCTTTCATTGAATCAAAAAAGACTTACAAATTTAATATTTTTTAATTTTAGAAGCCAGAAGGCTATCAAGTCTATAGAGCAATCAGTCAGCCTTGATTCTAAAACCCAAACTCTAAAACTTTTAAGTCTTAGAGATATCTAAAAGTATTTTATGAAATACAATTATCTACATATAGGGTTTAAATCGTTTTTATAAAATAAATATTAATTTTTTAAATATTTATAAATATTCAATCAACTTAAATTTTCTCTGAATGGGCTTCATTGCAAATATTCATTTATTTTTCATTTCTGAAAATATAAAGAACAAACAACAACAACAACAACAACAACAACAAAGCAAGCAAAAAACAGTACCCAATGGACCATGATTCTCCAATAGCAAGCTAAATGGCTGGCTATTGTGTTTAAGCTCCCAGTTGCTACCTAACTTCGGCTGCTCTCTCTCTCTCACACACACATACCCTTTTCCTCCTTTCTTTAATAGTGTAAATAAAATAAAGAATATTTGTCCAAAGTGGCTTCATAAAATACACATCATTTGTCAGTGAAACATTTTCTCCTTTGTATTATGTTTACAATATCTTATGTTTTGCTTTCAAATTATCATTTTATATTTTCACTCTTCAACCACTTGATGTGTTGGAGGTGCCGTCCATGTCTGACCTATTTGTTTAATAAAAATATATGTTCGATCTAGTCTATTCATGTCATGCTTAATATGTATCGTGTTATGTCATGATTATTTTTCAATGAATAAATTTAATGCGTCAAAAAATTAAAATTATTTTAAATTTGTTAATATAAATATGTCGTGTAGTGCCTTAAACACAATAGCCCGGCCCGGCTCTACTGCTCATTATAATTGTATCGGCACTTTAATGTGTCATGTCCATGTCAACCCAGCCCAATTGACACCTCTATACTAAATAGTATTTCCTTATCATAAGTGTAACATTCTCTTATGCTATTCCCTCTTGTTTTGAGATTTTAGCCACTTTGATTTTTGATTTTTTTTGTCTTTAGTTAACGCTTTTCATTGTTCAATCAAAAATTTATACTTTGGGGGGAGTTTTACAAGAAAATTCTAAAAATATAAACATATTTATAAAAAAAAATCACTAAAGAGAAAAAAAAAACTAGCTAACTTATCAAGTAAAAATAATTTTTGCTTCTTTAATAAACTTTTTTTCAAACTAGATAAAATATTTAACATTTTCGAGCTCCTCTTGTGATAAGAAATCTAAAAAGTATAAAATTTTAATCAAACAATTAAAAAAGTTCTTTAAACACAAAAAAAATAACTTAAAAATCAAATCAGATTAAAAAAAATACTCAAAATAAAGCTAGATGAAACAAATCACTCGTCTCTTTAGTCCTTTTTTCAAATAAGCAAAATAAGATGTTCTTTTTGCTTATTTTTACTAGTCTTTTTTCTTATTTACTTGAACAAAAAATCTATGACACCAACAGGCCCCCCTACATTTCATTCAATCAAGATTCTTAATGTTGCTATCCAGCCCAACTAACAATCCCAAATGATGGGGGAAGATAAGCAGCAGCAGCAGCAGCTATATGAATCCATTCCGAGTCTGTTTCAATCACACATAAACAAACAACTTCGTAGAGTTAGAATAAGATCTTTTCCTTGAAATAATACATCACAGCAATACCAAGTTACCAACCCTACTGCCCAAGTCCGAGGAAATCTAACACAAGTTTTAGAAGGTACTTTTAAGCTAAGGCGATCCTAGCCGCCCACTTCACTTGCCATTGTTTCCTAATCTTGGATTCAATTGCAGCCTCGACTCGCGACCACTTTTTATCTCAACCACCATGACCATGCAGATGCTGAGGTCACCAACTTAAGCAAGTGCATTATAAGAAATAATCAGGAGTTCTTCGGGTTACATCGGTTCTCCTCTTATCATACGAACTCAAAATTTAGTGTGAGATTTTGCCTAGAATCTTCATCAATCTAGATTTTAAATTTTTAATGGACTACATATGTGAGCTTACTTCCCTTCCTAGAGGGAGGGGGGGAAGTACAGACTTGGGTGGTCAAACAAATAGTAATGTACATAGACAGCCACAGAACTGAAGGACAAATTAGAGCCATAAAATAAGAAAGATAACTCTGTCCACTTTGCCAGTGCTGATGCAAACATTAATAACTGGATATAATTTGCAATATTGCCCATGCAAAATCTTCATCAGTTTTAATGAGCACATGAATTTCTTTTCCTCATTTCTTAAGGGGCGCTTCACGAAAAAAAAAAACACCCTATAAGTACTGTAAATTCCATATTTCCTAGATTAGCTAAACCAAGTAGAGAAAAAAGAAAAGAAAAAGAAAAACCTAAAAAGAAAGATCCATAAATCTAAATTAATAATCAAGAGAACACAGTCACTATAACCATAAACAATGCCAACTCAAGGAAATGGAGTAGAGTAGAGAGAAAGTAATATCTTGAAACAATAGAAATTCAACATATAATGGAGAACCATACAAACAAGTGGAAAAAGCAAACAAGCCAGATCAAATTAGATATCCAAGGGGATTTCACTTCAGCTCTTACATCATCCCAGCATCGAGAGACTTAGTCGCTAACAGCAAGTCTGATAATATACAACATCATGGTCACTCACTCGTTTATTTAAATTTTCACAGGGGAAAAACTGAAAAGGCATAAAAAAATAACCAAACACCTGTCGACTTTCATGATTTTCTCTCAAAATCGTGATTCTCTAAGGATAACGCACTTTCACAGCCACCAAAAACTGTGTAAATAAGAAAAATAATATCACCCACATATGAGATTTTATTATAAATATAAAACGAAACACGCTGCCAGAACTACCATAATATCGAACCGCAATATTTTCACTATCCTTGTATTAGTAATACTTCTCGTCATGACTCATATTACAAACAAATCAATGAGTACACAAAATACCAATGCACGTGTACCAAGGACCATATGCACAGAAAACAATAAAAGCACATCAATGAGAAAAGTAAAATATTCTTGAACATCATTGCATAAAAATCCACCATTCAAACACAAAACAAGGGATTATATGGTGTTGCATCAAAGGAGCAACATGGCAATATATCCCAATCCCAATAAAGGACATAAACTTCTATGAATGCATTTGCAATAATTAGACAAATGGATATATACATACACGTGCACACATGTGGAGACTCAGCTAAAACATCCCTTTAATTGTGCAATGCACAACAAGAATAAAATAGAACTAATGGAGAACAGGGGAAAAAAAGATGTCAAAAATTCATATGACGGGATTAGAGAATGATTTTAGTTTTCAAAAAAAATCTAGAATATCTTAACCTGCCAGGGTAAAGCCCAAGAAACTCCAGGTAGAATCCTCTATTACATCAAATCTTAATGATATATTCACAACAGCCTTATTTGGAGCTTTCGATTTTCACCCCAAACCCCAAAATACATAAATCTAACCTGTTTCCTACCCTTTCATCCCTCCTCCCAACCCAAATTTGTAATTTGCTATATAGAGAATTTCAGAAGAACATTTTAATCTCGCATCCAACGACATTTTAAAGCAAGAAAAATTGGTGTGAATGCATGGTATGTAGATAATAAATGTGTAGCAAGGATCATGTTCAACTATTCAAAATTGATAGTTATTGCATTTACACAGAAAAAAGAAAAGGAAAAAAGTAAAAATGAACAAAAAAAACTATAATGCATCAAACAGAAAAATTGATACGGCACAGGTCTAGTAGGCCCGTGTCTGGGGCCTCCAAAAAATAGTCCAATTTTAGGGTTCAAACAAAATATATCAATACATGGTGGTAGCATTTTTGTATATGCGATTATAATTTTTGTGTACTAGACTATATATATTTTGATATATCGAAATAATGGTCTTGTATGTGTATTTCAAATTCTCAATTTTGTTTGAAATTCACGAGAGATGTTGATATTTATTGCAATAATAATCTCGTTTTCTATCAGAAAAAAAATATAAAAGACCTCAAATTGAGGTTAGGATTGGAGTCTCGAGAAACTCAGTGCCGGCACTAGATACAACCAAACATACATCCATTAAACAGCTCTTAGTTCGAGTACTTTCAGAAACATAAACAAAGAGCAAAATAGAAAATTATTTCTCCAGGACCACATTCCAGCTAGCACATACCATGACAGTTTCAACTGAATAATACCCACAGTCAACATAATCTCCCATAAACACGTAAATTGTATCTGGGCACTGCCAACAACCAACGGTACGACAAATTACAGATTTCCAAAAATAATTATCACAAGTATGATATGAAAAATAATGCTGGTAAATGCATGAAGTATCTAGTAAGCAACCTCCGGCCATTATGCCAGTCCCAACTGGAAAGTTTACTTGCTCGGCTAATTATCTACATGATTCCAAGGAATTATTTGGGGGATTAGGCACATTTATGTACTGAATATTAAGGTAAATAGGTAACATATTTTAATCTATGTTACATGCACTCTTCTATTTTCTTCAAATACCCGTATTCGACCGATATGACATGAATACGGATGTTGGATATGTGTCTTACATCCTTACCCAATTTAGATATTTAAATTCTCTCAATTTTGTGATATTTGAAGAAAAATAAGCTTGCATTAAGCTAGGAAAGTAATATTTCTAGCACTTCACATTAAGGGGATAGAAATTCTATATTTTCCCTTAATCCATTGTATTTCAAGTAAGTCTTGATAATTAACAACACTGATAATATTATTATACAGTCTATAATACAAGTTTGTAGAGAGAGAGAGAGAGAGAGAGAGAGAGAGAGAGAGAGGACAGAAAAGGGTCTTGCACTGCATAAGAAGTGCAATGTTTTGGTCGAGGTTGCCATGTGTGTTCGACGCCACAAGATCCAAACTCATCTTCCCGTTGTTAGGCACACAAACTGCTTTCGATGAAATTGTTGTTCGGCACAAATCTGCTCTTCCATCGAATCAGAACACCGAGAATTGCGATTAAAACCCTAATAGTAACCCAGAGTTTGGCTCACTCTGTGACTGTGAGTGTGTGTGAGATAAAGAAACCCTCGTAATTGACCGATCTACTTTTATCGCCTGTGTTGGGAAAACTGCTTCCAACGGCCAACTAACCATATGGGAAAATATCAGAAAAATATTTGGAGAATACGGAAAACAATTGAAAATTAGTGAAAACAAATAGTAGCTCCCAATCGCACGGGTAAGTAGAAATTCAAACTATTATCTTGAATATGTCACTAAATAAACTTATTGAGAAAGAAAAAAAAATAGAACGGGGGTCGATGTGACAAAAATACTTGAGATTGATTATAATTGGAAAAAAAAATTAATTGATTAAAGAGTAAAGACAATTGGAATGAAATTATTTATTTATAAGTTAAATTGAGAATCAATCAATACTTGGAGAGATGTGAGAGGTCTGGGCAAGTGGATTTTCTTTGTTTATTTATTTTAACTTAAAATTTTGAAAAAAATAAAACATGGTATATTTGCTTTAATATATAGTAAGTATAGATTTGTTAAAAACTTTCACAGAGGGTGTGATTTAGGGATGTACAAAAGAATGAAGAAAGTATAATTTTTTTATCAAATAATAAAAATCACTAAAAAATAAAAAATAGGAAAATCAAATAAGCTAAATTAGATTAAAAAAAATTAGCTCGAATTGGGCTTTAGGTACTTTGATTTCTGAGTTTTTTAGTCTTTAACGAACTTTAATCGTTGTTTAACCCAAATTTTATAATTTTTTTATAGAAGAAAGAAAGAGATAAAATAAAAATATATCGAGTGAAGAACTAAACTTAAAATTCCTATCTTTCCCGAACAATCTTCTCTCCTTTATTAAATCCATTTATGAATACATGTTCCAAACAAATCCTTAACGAATTCGTGTCTGGCTCATGCTAAAAGAGCAAAAATCTTGAGAATGAATTTTGTTAGCGGTATTTGGATTAAGAATTTGAATAGAAAAAATAAAAAAATAATAAAAAATTTGATCATTCTTAACCGTTAAATACTCGGTAACTTTTCTATTTTTTTCTCATTTCCCATCAATAGATCATTAATTCAAACACAACCTTTAGGCCATATTTATTTTGGAGATTGAATTTAACGGATTAGAATTCCAATCAGATTTAAGGTTGGATAGCAAATTCAGTCGGATTAAGTCAAATTATCAATCCTATGAAATCTCAATATGCACTTGTTTGTTTTATAATAGATATGAGTGTTGGATTAAACACTTTTTTCATAATTACTCTTATATTATAATTTTTAACTAAATAAAAAAAAGTCAAGTACTCCATAAATAAATTTTAAAAAATACAATTCTTAACTAGGCATCCATATCATTAACTGACAATAATATAGCATTTAAATAAAAATATCATATCACTCTCAATTGTCACAGGTAACAAAACTAGACATTTTTACATGCCATTAAATAGAGTAATTATAAAATATAACATACTAGTTGAACAAGAATTTTCATTAATAAGCAAAATTATGCACCAAACAAATAACCTATAGGGTATAAAAGACACTACATCTATAAATGTTATATAATAGTGCCTTAATTTAATAACATTCTATTGTTATATTTACTTGTGGGTATTTTAACAATCTTAAGGTTAATCCATATCCCCTGAAAATTGTAATAATTGGAGATGTGTTATTATAAATTCAGTCAATTTGATGGATTATAAATCCATCGAATTACATATCCAATCTCAGAGGAAGTCAACAAACACCATATTATTGATCTCACATAATTTGTATTCCAATCCAATATTTTTATCTTCAAAACAAACGTGGCCTTAAATTCTAGAGAAGGATTCAATTGGCTTTCGAGTAGGCTATGAGCACCCCAAATCCAAATGGGCTTGGTCCATAAATCCAAAAGTTATATCTGTTATGGGCTAGTTAGATCTAATATGGGCTTGGTCCATATTCCATTCGTTTACTAACATACTGAAGTGGGTTTATCAACAACCAAATAAAAAAACTAGGGAGAATGCAGTGTCATTGCTTCGTTCAAAACAAAATGGGTAAACTTTACTAAACTGGTTTTTGATAAATAAAGTCATCATCTAATATAGTTTCAAAAATATTATTGATTTTTTAATTTTGAAACTAATGTTAGGATTTTTCTTTAGAGTTTATTTTTGTACAAAAATCACAAACTTGCCTTTTGATTTGAGATTTTCAAATTTTTTTCTTTTCAATACACCAATAAAAATAAATAAATATTCACTTTGTTTCTCAAAATACCATCTATTTGTAAATTACTCTATATTTAATTTTTATCAATAAATATTTTTTAAAAAAAATAATTTAAATAGTTTACTTGTTAAGTACTCCTAATAAAAATATACTTAAAAATAAAATTTTATTATCAATAAAAAAAATAATCTAAATATTTTGATTTTAAGTGATCCTAATCTAAACTTAAAAAATAAATCTTGTAATCAATTTTTCGTTTTTAAAAAAGAAGAGGATTTTTGTTTATTGTAATCGGTGTATTGAGGAAAAAAAATTGTAAACCCTAAATTAAAAGAAAAACTCGTCATTTTTGCACAAAAAACTAGTTCAAGAGGAGAATCTTGATATTAGCTTCAAAAGAAAAGATAATCACTATTATTTATGAAATTACAGAAGATGTGCCTCAGTGCCTATATTTGTCAGAAAGCTCACGTGAGATTAGTAAAATTTATCCAAGTAAAATTTAGGTCTATAATGGGCTTGGTGTGTTACAAAAGAACTTGGGGTTGGGCCTAGGATCGTTACGATAAAGTCCTAAGGCGTGTTTGGTAACAATGCCTGGACCGGTATGCATTCCTTGATTTTCTTTGGAATGACCCATTTTTAAGATTCTGTAGTTGCTTTGATTTTCGATATTTTTTTATTTTTAATAGACTTTTTTCACTGTTTGATTCACTATTCCTCTTGACCCAAGGAGTGAACATATTAAATTTTGTTCATGTTGAAAAAAAGATCTACTTCAGACAACAAAAAATTAGCTCTCAAAGAAAAAAAAAATTCTCAAGTCTTTAATGAATTTTGTCCAAATCAGATGAGAAATTTTATATTTTCAAACTCCACTCATCAAGAAAAACTGAAATAGTAAAAGATTCTAATCAAACAGTTAAAAAGCTACTTGTGACCAAAAAACTCGAAAACCAAAACACCTAAAAAAATCTCAAAATAAAAAAATTAGGGCAATTTTTTTAACTTGATATAAATTTATATCACAAAATACTTCATCAAGTTAATTGAGGACACTCATCAAGAGAACATATAAGCTATAACAAATTCTCTATATGATCCTAATTTTTTCATATATATGTTTTTAACTTTTTAGATTTATGCCTAAAAGAAAAAAATACCCCCACCCAAAAAAATCAGGCTTTTAAGGGTGAGAATATTGAGGACATGCATTTTGATGGATAAAAAAGTCCATAAAGACTAAAAAGCATCCAAAGCTTCATTTATGGGGCCTTTGTGCAACTTTTTTTTTTGGGTGAAGGACTTTAATTTCCTTTTCCCTATTACCCAAAGCTCATCTAAATGGAATTTATTCCACCACTTTATCAAATACATTATTCTCGCACTTGCAATAGCCTAGCCAGTTAACTTCTTGAACAAGACTCTTACGGTCCCAATTGACTAGTAGCTAGTCTCATTGAACCCTCCAATGCTCTCAAATTTTCACTTGTACCCCTTAGTTTTGTTGGGTATTTTTCTATACAATACTATTTAGATTTAGTTTTGTCTAGCTTTGTTTTTGGGTGAATTATACTGACCACCCCTGAGATTTAGAATTAATAACTCATTTTATACTAATCACCCATGAGGTTCAGAGTTAATACACAAAGCACCATTACTATTTGTCCATTGCCCATCTATGATACGAGGGGTGCTTTGTGTATTAAACCTAAATCTCAGGGGTGGTTAGTGTAAAATAAAAAAAATATGTTATAAGTTTCAAATCTCAAAGGAGGTCACTGTTATTTTTCAAATGTGAGGGGTGCTTTGTGTATTAATCCTAAACCTCAGAGGTGATCAGTGTAATTCACCCTCTCTTTTTTTAGATTTTTTAGTTTCTCTAAGAATTTTTTTAACAGTTTGATTAGAATTTTAGACTTTTTTAATTCTTCTCGATAAAAGAAATCTTAAAATATATATATTAAAAAAATCAATTTTGTAAAAAGAAAATACTAAAGACCCAAAAAATTATTTTTACTCAACAAATAGTTATTTTTTTTAAATTGATCTCATCAAAATAAATCAAAAAATATAAAAATTAGATAAGAGTTCAATAAAGATTAAAACATACGAAAATTAAAACGGCTAAAAAATCTAAAAAAAAATATCTATTATTTTCCTTGTACACAAGGAGATCATACCAAATCAATGAATCAAAATCCCAATTGGCCCAACTAGGATGTGACCTGAGCAATTATTGGTCCTGTAAATTCTTTATGTCGCCTCATTTCCCAGTATAGTACATTTGTCTATTTAAAAAACAATTAAAAACTAAGATTTAGCATACTTCTTGACATTCTCTTTTACCGACATGAAGATTTCGAATTCTTTTAAAAAAGATTCAGAGTGATAGTCTAAAGATTTCGAATAAGAGTTACATACCTATTATGAAGAGGCGCCTCTTTAAGGTTTAGATAAATATTTTAGACTTTAAAAAAGAGGTTATGAAAAAATATTTAAAACCTTGCGACATAAGGTTCAAGTTTTCTTCCTATGAATTGCGGATACTCTCCATCCCTTTCTACTTATTGCTATTTTTTTTTTTTTTTAAAAAGCACCTCTATAAAGAATAGTAATATATATATGCATGCATTTTTATTTTTTAAGAAATGCAACAACTTCATTAATAATAATAAATTACACAAAAACGAACATACCTTCTAAAGAATCATCTAGAAATATAACAAACAAATACTCAAAGTCTAAATAACCTAAACAAATTGACAAACAACGAAAGGATAGGGAAGGGAAAATGTTTTTCGCAACGGTAAAATTCAAACTCAGATACCACATATAATAAACCAGCATTCCAATCACTAGATCAACCTCATAGTCCAAAGTCTTTTTAAGGCACATGCTATTAAGGAAGCCATTTGATTAAGAACAAATTAAGGCAATCAAAAGTTTGAGATGAGCCATTCCAAGTAGTTTGTTGAGAGAGAGAGAATCTTAGCCGTTTGATGGTTTGACATTCCACATGGTCTTCTCTTTTTGGCTTTATTCTTGATTCTCTCCTCAAAGCTGTTATCCTTACCCATACCCACCTCCACATGCATTTGTGCTTTGAATTGTAGCTTTTGATGTCACAACCAAAACCCTCCCTCTCCCTTCTCTTTTTCCCTTTTACTTTTTTGCCAATTTTTTCAGCCATTTATGAAATTGAGTCACTGAAAAAGAGTCCTAGAAAAATCTATTGTAACACTCACTAGATTGTGTTTTTTATAAATCGGTATCCGACCCACTAGACCGACTAATTCGAGAACAAATCTCATCATTTACAAGTAGAGAACGCGTTTAAAGTCAGGGCAAAACTTCGTATTGACTCAAACCCCAGACCAAATTTTTTTTGAGACTCTTAATGACTAGGTGACTATCCCTTACGTCAACCACTAGCCAACCGTTAGGATTAACACCGGCTAACAAGGCATTTTTTGGGTAAACGACACTGACCTCCTCTGAGATTACTGACAATTACAAAAATCTCCCATCATGTTTCTGAAATGACATTGACCTCCTCTATTTGAGGAGTCTGTCAATAGAAAGTGCATTTTTACTTATTTACCCTCACAATTGACTGTTAATGTATATATGCAGAAGTCAACAATCATTAAAAAGAAGAAAATGCCCTAACATCTCCAACTATTTTCCAAACCACCACCTCTCTCAATACAACTTATTAAGCAAAACAAAATAAATCCCAATGACCATTGGGTGGGCTACCGAAGTGTTATTCATGCAAATTGATTGGGTATTATGAGTATCTCTGCCTTCTTATATACAAAACTCTCTATTTATTCTTGTATACAAAATTTTCAACTAGGTGTTTTTCAAACCAAAGTATGTTTCAATATTTTACTCTTTTTTGTATTTTGGATAAAAAAAAATACTATTTTGTCCTCACTATATAATATTTGTTCACTATTTTTTAAAAATAAAAAATCTTGAAATGAAAGCAAGATTTTTGTCAATCCAACTAGTAAATATTACTTATGGAACGCTGGTATAACTAGAAAAAAAAAAACTTGCTTTTTTAGCTTGCATGGCTAAAAATTGATTCCATTCATCTAAAAAGTTAATAGTTATAACAGAGTAGTGGAGCACAAAATGTAATTTTATTTTCTTGGTTAGCTATATTATTATAACTAGGTGTAGAAGTTTTTTTAATGCATCCCGCACTTACCTGTGAAAGAACTCAAACCCCGACATCCAGCACTTAGCAATGGAGCACTTCAACTGCTAGGCCAACCCTTGGTCTTAGTAGAAGTCTTAGAACATGTTTGGCCTATATTTTTTTTATGTAAACCCAAAAGTGGTAGGACACTTTTGGGAGACATAATTGTAAGAGTGGTCTATAAAACTAGATGATTTTTAGTCATCCCTAACAGTAGATGTTTAATCTCATTTTTCATATTTTAACTAAACATAAAAATAATAATTTTTTTAGCTAGGCTAACCGGTGCCTCACAATTATATTTATTTGAATATGGTATTTAGAGTTGTTAATGGATTTTTGTCTTTAATTCAAGGTGAAAGACAATTCATGTTACAAACATTTCACGAGGGCAAAATAGGAAATGTATTAGAAAGAATAGCTGACCTCAGCAGTTTTCATCCTCCTCTTTGCCGTAGTAGTAACGGATGGGGGAATCTACCAGAGACAACTAAACCAGAAAGGAGGTTAGTGCCATTTCAGAAATTTAAGGGGTATCTGTCATTGTCAGTGACCTCAGGGGAGGTAAGTGTAATTTACCATATTCTTATTCACAAAATACATAAGAAAAAGATATCGAACAAAATGGGTGCAAAAGAACTAACAAAAATGAGACTTTTCTAAAAGCAATAGTCCTGCAAAGATGAATAAAAAATATTGCAAAGTGGAAAAAAGAAAATTCCTATTTTCATGTGCCCCTCTTCCCCAACCAACCCTAAAACTCCTTTTATCTTGACAAATGAAGATGACCTTTGGTTTTAAAGATTAATATTCTACGGAATATTTCATGACAACAATTATAAGTACAACCTATTTTTGGGTGTGTACAAGACACACTCTCTCATAAACACAGTGAAACCCGTCCTAATTAAAATTTTTTAAAACCTTAATTAAGACGGATTTCACTATATTTGTGAGAAAATGTGTCTAGATGTGTACATTTTTTAATGTGTATCTATCATTTTTGATTACATGAAGAATAGCTAGCAACCCTTAGGTTACAAACAAAGCCCAACGAAAGAAAGGGGGAAAAAATTCTTCCCTTGTTTTCTTTCTCCGCTTTCATTTCATTTCCTTCCAGGACTAGACAAAGAGAAATAACTATTTTTTTCTAGAATCTTCCTTTCTTTTTCTTTCCACACGTTCCAAATATAGCCTAAGTTTTGGAATGAAATATTAGGGATGAATGGATGATCAGATTGGTTAGGTTTGAAATTTGAATGAATCAAAATGAAGGTGCAATGTGTGACAAATGGTGCCCCACTTTCACAATATTGGTTTCTATAAGATAACAACATAACAAAAAAAAAAATACTGAAAATCCATGTAGATATGAATCTTATCATTTCATCGCACAACTACCCGTTATAACAACCTATCACTTCAAAATGTTAATGCCACGTAATTCTGATCAAGTGTTCTTTACAAAAAAAATAGAGGAATAACATTTTTTCATTTTCTGTAAATCAAATGTTTTGAACACACTATATCTTTATTTTCTTCAAATATTTTCTGAATTTGTAGTAACTCAACATTGCTGGTGAATAGAACCAATTAATATATATATATAAATTATATTTATGTACAACTACATAAGATGTGACTTAATTGAGATGGATCACTTTACAACTAAAGATCCATCGGAATGTATTGATACCATGATTCTATAATATGAGAATAATGCATATATAT
>BRYE01000007.1:7155758-7158258 GCA_030159115.1 Actinidia arguta var. hypoleuca
CAATTCCATTACTTATAAACATAGTTCAACAAAAAAGATAATAAATAAAAATCACTTTGAGCAGCTACTGCATCAACTGTGGTGGATACCACTAGCGGTTGAACAAACAATTCCATTACCTTAATTTATCATGTGACTGAAGCAGTAAAATTATATGAGCTGAACGCTATGTTTTCAACATCAACTGATCACTATGATAAACCTCCCACTAGGATTGCAATTGACATTTTATCATTATGAACACTATACATATAATAAAAACAACTTTGCAGTACTCAAATAAAAAATGTAGATGGTTAGATGTTAAAGGGAACATAATGTCCCCAACAGATTCATTGAACCAGAATATCCAAAGTGAATTGCTTAAGAGCCAGCTTGTCAGTTGAACCAAAGATCTCCAAACAAACAAAGCACACGAAAAGCCAAGTTTCACACCGTTAGTAGAACTGAAAAATCTTACTTCTTCTTAGTAAACATATTAGACGAACTTCCCCGCATAAATTATCCCTTCATTTCATGTGAGAAAATTAATTAGGGCAAAGCCAGAATGTGTTAACAGAACTAGGAAATCTTTTGTTCTTGTAGTACTTGATTTCGAATTCTATAAGCCGTGGGAATGAAAAGTAATTTCTATGCAAAAACCTAAATAATAAACAAATGGGAGAACAGGTAAAACTTTCAATGCAGCACTGACCTTATGGCATTTGTTTGAATGGCAGAACACTGACCTCCAAACAACAGAATGGAAATACAATACCATGCCAAAGAAAATGTGGATCTTCGTTGTTGCTTTTGGTTTTTGACCAATTTAACTGAGCCGGGAAAATTCCATGAAAAAACAGAACTTGAAAGGATTTTGTAAACTGAGTTCCCTATGGAGTTGGAGTGTAATGTTTTTCTGTCCACAATTGGTAAGACGGGGAAATTAACCACTTTACATAGAAATTACAAGCATATATGCATTTAGTTTTTATTTGGAACAATACAAAAGCATAAAATTGGACTACTGACAATTAAGAAAAATCACAAATCAAACCAACGTTATACTAATTAAATTGAAAGAGATAAAAGTCCAATATAACAGGAAACGCATCAAACAATATCTGTGCAAAAATTCACGAAGGCATTCTTCAATATCTTACGTTTTGATTGTAAAAAGTTCAGATTATGAGAATAAGAATCAAGTGAAAAACATAAATCATATTTTTTATTAATTAATGCACAACTAAAATTTGAAAAAGTATAAAAAGTTTATGACAAAAAGTGTGACAATCATGTTAGTCTTCTATCTATTGAATTTGCCAATATAAACATTAATTTTTTCAAAACAAGACAATGATAAAAATAACGCTAACACCACAAAAGATGGTTAGAATATAAGAAAATTTAATTTCTTATACCTAATCATTTGATTTTGTGAGAAGAACCTAAAAATAATAAATAACTAATAAACATTAGAATATGAAGAAACCAAGTTAACCAAAAATTTTGAGCTCCAATTGGTTTATTTATGTTACACAATACTATAGCAAAAGAAAACTTACGAGAGTGATATTGGGGCATTGATTAGGAACACATTAATTGATTGTCCGTTCCTTACCTAACCCACAATTATAAGGAACACTACCATTTCAAAGCTTCTAAAATGCGCCAAGGGAAGCGGATAGCATTTACCATTATTAAAAGACACAACTAAATTGATTTGGGTGCAACTGTTATCATTTGATCATTTTTGTGTAGTGTCACCATAAAAAGCTCGATTAGATGAAACCATTTTATCTTCCACCTACCTAACCAAGTGATCATTGTCCACCTCATTTGTAACTTACCCTTTGTGGGTAACATAATGTGGTGAACATAATTCAAATCATCTCATCAACTTTAGTTTCGTCCATTTATGATTGACCACATAAAAAATAGTGAAACATTGAGTTTTACTTTTTCTTATGTAACCTACCATGAATGAATAGGATCCAAAAGATGAAAAGAATTCAAAATTGACCTGATGATCCAGAACCACTGAATACACCCCCATATTGTTTTGTCCTCGTCAACTAACTTCTTAATTTCAAATAAACAGCCATCCTTTTATTGGTAAACTCAGAGAGGAATTAAGATTCTCACAAAGGAATGATGTTTTCCTTATCCTTGGGTACCAAAATTATATATATATATATATATATATATATATATATATATATATATATATATATATATATATATATATATATATATATATATGACATTTCAATGGTGACGTTAGTTCTTGTCAATTGTGAGCCCATTTATGTCAATCACTCCCAAGGATTAGAGTAGAATTGGTGCAATTTCAACGTTATTACATTGTTTGATCATTGAATGAGAACAAGTTGAATCAGTTAATAATATTGATAATAAAATACATAATTTCCAAGAACTTTAAATTGGGATGATACAACTTGAAAAGGAAAATGTCCACACGTCCTGATGATAAAGCAAGGTTAAGAAATTGTATACGTCG
>BRYE01000007.1:7163258-7165758 GCA_030159115.1 Actinidia arguta var. hypoleuca
GTGTTAAATGAAACATATCATCACCAACAGATTCAAAAAAACAGAACATTTGAGACAGCATGAAGTAATCCAGGCCGGTTGGACCAACCGCATCATCGGAATCTAAAAGAGCTCCAAACAAACAAAGCACATGAAAAGCCACCCAAGTGGTAGAACTGAACAAATATTGCCATCTTAATAAAATATCCGACAAAACTTCCCCACGGAAATTGTCCATGCGTTTTATTTGAGAAAACAAATTAGGGCTAAGCTCATGTGTTAACGGAACAAGGAAATCTTTTGTACAACAAAATCTTGATTTTCAAACTTCATACTCCAAAGGGGGTAAAAATAAGCAATGGAAAGCAAAAGTAATTTCAATGTGGAAAACTAAATCATAAACAACGAGTGAGAACACTGAACACACAAGACTTTTGATGCATCACTGACCTTATGGCTTTAGATTTAGTGGCAGAACATTGACCTCCAAACAACAGAATGCAAATATAGTACCATGACAAAGAAGCCATGGGTCTTCGTAGCTGACTTTGGCTTTTGACCATCTTAGAAGATTCACCAATGCACGCTTCAATATCTTAATATACTTCGATTGCAACAGAGTTTGAATTATGAGAATCTAGTGAAACATAAATATCATTCCCCATGGTAAACTAAAGCACAACTAAAATATTGAAAAATTATAAAAGGTTTAATCAGCAAGTAAAATCATGGTATAATCTTCCATCAATTGAATTTGCCAGCATATATGTCAGAATATGAAGAAACTAAGTAAACCAAATTCTTTGAGAGACACTAGGTTCACTTTATTTTCTATTGTAAAAATGGTCTAGCTACCAAGTACTATTGAGGAATTGATTAGCAATGCACCATTCCTCACCTACCCCAAGTTTGAAAGGAACACGCAACTGTTTTTACTCTTCTTAAATGCCTCAAGGAACCAATTAGCATTTGCCATCATAAGAACTATTTTGATAAATATTTGGTGCAACTATCACCAACTTTTGTGGTGTCACCAATCAATAGAAAGCTCCTAATGAGATGAGGTAAGACCTATTGTCTCCCAACTTTGCCTATTGTGATTGTAACTTACTATTTATTGATTGGTGACAACATCAAGTAGTGAAATTTGTCGTGAATTTTTCAGACCACCACATCAACTTTAGTCTCATACATTCATGGTCGGTCACATAGAAAAAAGTGAGACTTGGTATCCTACCCTGTCAAAATCCAAATCCTCAAAATGCAAAAAGATAGAATCTCGAGTCCCACTTTTTCCTATGCAGCCTACTATGAATGAATGGGATCCAAAGCTGACATGACTGCTGAAAACCATTGAAAATACCCCATATTGTATGTTATCATCTAATTACTCAATTTCAAATAAGCAACTATATTCTTTACATAGCTAAACTCATAGAGGAACTAGGATTTTGCACCTAGAAATGTTGTTTTCCTTATTTGTATCTAACGCCTCACCATGCTCAACCTTCGCTCTTGGTTCCCAACATTTGCTTCAGCTATCCATTCCTAAACTAAGAAAAAATGCAAGCTTTTCTATTTATTGTGCGGGCTATGCTTGCTTTCACATTTGAAGAAGTTCTCTCTCTGGGAAGAAAAAATTACCATGTTCATAATAACCTTAACAATCAACGCCTATTGCAATGCAGAAGAATTTTAAAAATAAATTTAAACAAAAAAAGTGAATCCCATCAACTGAACTTTCTTGACACTTTCATTTTCTTTATTCTAAACCTACTATTTTTATGAACACTATTCCCTCGTAATAAAACTTAAAACCTAAGAAAACACAAGCACCAAAAAAAAAAGAAAAAAATATAAACAAACACCCCAACAATCAGGTCCTCTTGCTCTTCAAGGAGTGCCATAGAACTTGGGAAACAAGCACAAAGTCCTACCATATATGAATAGGCAAACAGATTAATCACTCTCAAATAAATAATAAAAATGCTCCCAAGTCAACCCAATTTTCTTACAAAGTCCCCAGGTTAACGAGAAGACACAAAATACCATTGCCAAGTCAAAAATTCATAATCAACAGCAAGGAAAAAAACGAAATGCTAGGATATAAAAACATGTAATTGCATAAGCCTGGTAAAAAAACAAGAGAGCAAATACCTTGGGTGAGGAATGTCTTGACAGTTATACAAATGTTAGAAAAACAAAGGAAGATCTAATCTATGTAAAGGGAAATTATGACGCATACACCCTAAAATATTATTGAAAAATCAACAAAACAATTAAGTACAAAGCAAATATGCTTAATTTTATTTTTAACAAAAAGAAATAATGCAATTCCAAACAAACATTACTTTAATGATTGAACTTTTTTCCTTTATTTATTTCTCTGAACAATTGTATGAGCACTATTAACTAAACGTAAAACACAAGCAAACACCAAAGCAAGCAATCAACTGCATGTTTTTTCAAGGACACGGAACTTGGGGGACTAACATGGTAGATGAACAGAACCAAAACCCGT
>BRYE01000007.1:7178258-7183258 GCA_030159115.1 Actinidia arguta var. hypoleuca
TAAAATACCATTCTTGTATGAAATTTTTCACAACTCCTCGCGTCAAATTGAACCGAAAAAAATATAAATGTTTGATTAAATAGTAGCAAAAACACTAAAAATGAACAAACTCAAAAAAAATTAAACAGTTATATATAAAAAATATATATATACAAACGGACCCTAATAAATTTGGTATGACTATAGTGATATATTCTGAGTTCATATAAAATTACTTGCGGCCCTTACATTTGCAAATTGGTCACTCATTACTTATTGTCGTTTTGGGTAAGTAAAAAAACTAAAAAATAATAATAATATTTTTAGGTAAAATCAAACACACAAAAAAAAAAAACTTGTACATTCACATAAACTCACACCAAATTAGGGTCAAAAAAACTAACTAATCAACATAACTGAACCGAATCGTTGGTTTTTGGCCCTCACCAGTCGGTTTCGATTCACAAGTTTGTAAAAATTTGATTGCCGATTTTTAGTTTTCAATCCATACTGGAAAAAAAAAACGACCAAACCAGCCCGATACATGTTTATATATATTAGTATTAATAGATATTAATATATAAACTATATTTGATTTCAACAATCCGTTGATATCATAATTTAACCGTCTATCAGCATATAAATATAAAGAAAACAAATCGATTCGGACCAATCGAAAACAACCAAAATGAAATAGACTGAAATTGACACGTCCAATACCAAATTTGGTCGGGGTCAACCCGTTAATATATTAGACCGAAATCGATCGCTCTAAAGTTTACCAAACTGAACTAACCAAAACAAACCGAACCGGTATACACTCGTACCCCAAATAACTTATCCCAAACACATTAAAAAAAAAAATCATCCCAAACGTGGCCTGTGTAAGTTTTTTTTTAGCTCGTTTAGATTTTAGGTAAGTCTTTTTAGGGAATAAGTTTTTTTGTTGTCCAGTTGGGTTATTTTGTAAGCTTTATTTGGTATGTTTAATCTAAGTTTACAAATAAATAAATACCTCAAACAACAAACTTGATTTTTTGTTCCACTTTATCTAAATAAACCAAATTTAAAAAATATTTTTTTTAGTCACCTAAACGGGGATTTGGAACAAATATGATTGACTTATCAAATGTGAAAGTTGAGACTGGTGAGGCGATTGTGCGCAAGCGGGCATTCTTACGCCAAGTATCAAAAAAGTTTATGTTGGGGAATGCGTGTTATTTAAAAAAGCAAGGGATGTAAAAAAGTATAATTAGGAGAGTTGTGAGTTTCAGATTGGCTTTTGTTAAGCCATTTAAGGGATGTTTGGTAACGTTTTTATTTTTTATATTTATTTTATGTTTATTTAGTTTTATTTATTTTTTATAAAATAAAATTTAAAAATATATTTTTATTCATCTTTTTTTAAATTATTTAAAAATAAAAATATGTTTTGAATTAGAATCCTAATTCCAAAGATTTATTGGAGGGTTTGTTGATGTTTTTTCTTTCAGTCTAGAATGAAACTCATACTAAGAAGAAAAATATTTACAGGATTGATTTTGATAAAATGGACATCTCCGGCTCAATCTTTTCCCACCAATGCATAAACCATAAGGGGAATCTTGAAGTTTTATAAATATTTGGATTTAGAGAGAAAAATCAAGTATGATTTTTTGGTGAATTTTGATAATAAAAATTATAATTTCATGCTTAGATGTAATCCCAGTAATTGAAATGAAAATCCTTGGAATTAGCAGAGTAGTAAACAAAATGTACTTTTTGATTCATTTTGATGACAGTAACTTACAGGGGTGAAGTATTACAAGAGAGAGGGAGAAAGATATATATGAAGAGAGAGAGAGACTCCGGATCCTCTAACAAGAGATTGAAGTTCTCTTTAAATAAAAAAAGGAAAAGTACTATTTAGATTACTGTTCGAACTTGAAATAAAATTATTAAAATTCGCCGAAAGCACATAAATGATAATAATTTCATTTCAGGCACAATTAACTAACAACAGCTTAATACGTCCAAATATATTTGTAACTTTCTAACTGCTCTTTCAAAATATAATAAATCTGAATTAAATCTTTCAAATTCATCATAATTTGTGTTAGAGTTGGTTGATATCATTTTTTAACCTATTAATTTTTCTGACTACCTCAATTCTTGATGGTAATGTCGAATTTAGTTTGTTTGGTTAATGAAAATTTTGATAATAAACTTTTGGAATTAGTATTCTAGGCCTTTTGTGAAAATTCATTAATTCTGGTCTTTATTTGAATTTTATATGGAAGATCCTCTAAATCTTGATGATCTTTTTACATAAGATTTTTTCAATTTGCTCAGTTTCTGGGTTTGAACTTCAATGAATGAATCCCAGTAGTCCTCTATGGTTCCTAAATCATCAGAATGGTCTTCTTCCAATTAATTTGGATCTTGAGCTTTCCTACAAGAGTTGAAAATTGGCAAATGGGCGAAAGGACCATGGCTTTCTCTAATCCCTTCTCAGCTTTACTTGATGAGCTTGCTTCTATAGATAAATGCTGAAAATTCTTCACAAATTGGCTTTTGATCATGTCCATAACCTTGATCTAAATTTAGACTGGAGAAATATTTGATTCTTCATTTCTGACTGCATCAGCTAGTGCCTGGAAGATATTGGATGAAAAAGCAGGCTCAGGGGGCTTTGGATGTTGTGCCTCATAAACTTTTCTGTATTCATTAGTGATGGAATTAATTAAAGAAATGACTTATTTATTTTTAAAACCATCCCACCATTTGAACCAAAATATTCTTTGAAGAACAAGGCAGTTTAGATTATCAAAACTGAATTTTAAATTCCATATCCAATACCAGGTAATTCAAAATTCAGTAAAAAAAAATAATTCTTTTTGATTTTTTGGAGGATATGTTGGTATTTTTCCTTTCAATCTAGGATGAAACTTATACTAGGAAGAAAATGCTTCAATGATTGGTTTTGGTATAATGGACATCTCCGGCCCAATCTTTTACCACCAATGCATAAACCATAGGGGGAATCTTGAAGTTTTATAAATATTTGAATTTAAAGAGAAAAACAAAGAATGGGTTTTTGGTGGATTTTGATAGTAAAAAGTATAATTCCACGCTTGGATGTAATCACAGTAATTGAAATGAAAATCCTTGGGATTAACAAGTTTAAAACTTTTGATTTTGCAGGGTCAAGTCCCCCATTCCTGAGGATGAAAAAACCCTAATAATATAACACTTTGAATGTGTTATAGGAGTTTTGAAATCTCTTGGGTTTACATGATTATGGTGAATTTGAACAGATTATGTCTCCACAATCATTGCTTCATAGACATATCTGTTAAATCTTTAACTTCTTTTAATTTTTCTAAAAGATCATTCAAAAAGTTTGGATTATTTTTTGATAGTTTAAAACCTGGAACCTGAAGTTGTGGTTTTAAATCTATTTTTTGGATTTTCTTTTCTTTTTCATTAGTTTCTTTTTTAAAAACTTGTAAAGAAAAAGGATTCAGAGAGAAGGATGATGGATTTTCTTTAGTAATAACCTTTCCAGGTATTACTTCAAAAATATTTTTTTCAACTCTGTTAAGTTGGTTACCAATTGTTTGTAAAATCAAGTTAGTAAAATTTTGCTGTCTGGTATTAGCTGGAAGCAGGGTGTCATCTTTTGAAGAAATATTTGTCAGGTATTAGCTGGAACTAGGGTATAATCTTTTGAATAACCCCTTGCATATAAATATGTTTGTGTTCCCCCCTAATGTATGAGGCGGCGGTGGTGGTGGTGATTTTGTGAACAAAACAAAAATATATTTTTATTATTTTTACTATTTTCAAGAATAGTAGTAGTAATAATTTTTTTGACTTGTTTTCATTTATAAATAGCAACAAAAATAAATTTTTGTTGCTATTTTTATCAAAAAATAAAATAAAAATAAACAGTTAACAAATATTACCTCAGTGCTTGAGTGTGTATATATATACACCATAGTATTTTTATAGTCTATAGAGAACATTAGTTTTAGATTTTGATTGTATTCCCTTCGTAGTTGAAACATCAACATTCGATAGGGATTATTTTGTATAATTTATTTGGGTTAATTTGAAATTTATTGACTTTTTTATACAACAAAAAAATGTTTTTTTGTTATTCTAATCTATATGAATCGGAAAAAAAAATATTTTGATCAATAAAAAATAAAAAACATCAATTAAAGATAAAAAATAATCTACCTTGTGGACAAATTTATCCCAAATGTGACCAGAACTTATTGAGTTTATCGAGTTCAACATAATCCCCTCGTTTGCCAAGTTACTTGTCTTTTTTTTTTTTAATTGATCTTATTGCCTCTTATCTACTTGACTAATGCAAACCTCACACTCCATATGCTCATCGCAAATAGAAGTTCTTGTAACTCCAATAACAAAGTACTTGTGTCTGGAAAATCCCGTCTAATTTTTCATTTAACACTTTATATTTTGCTTCACGATCAACATTAAGAAGATATCAAAAAACTACAACTTCTTGTGATTGAGTAAAATACATTTTTCATTTTATTTTTTTCACAATTGCAAGCAAGGCGATTTAGACTATTTTAATTTTATTCATATTCAACTTAAGAGTTTTTTACTTTTGGAATGTCGACTAAACCAAGAAAATAGATTGTATTTGGTATGATGAAATAAATTTTGTAATGAATTTATTGGAGATTGAAATTGAATGGTGTATGAATAGTAATTTTTATTTTGCAAATAATTAAACAGAATTCTTTTATTACATTAGTGTAATGATCATTTTAAATTAAATTGTTATTCCATTACTTTTTGATCAACTAAATATTAGAATAATTATTCCAATTGAATGTTTATTTACTTTAGAGCATCTCCATTCTCCAATCCCATACTTTATTTAAGAGGGTCAAAATTGTATATTTTTTTATATACAAAGAGTGATTTTAGAGGATTTGACTATTCATGTCAACTCAAACTATACTGTTACATTTCTACTTTTAATTTAAAAAAAACTCACT
>BRYE01000007.1:7193618-7196118 GCA_030159115.1 Actinidia arguta var. hypoleuca
CCCTGTTTAGAAGTTGGATATATTATCCCATAAGAAGTGTAAACCTGGGGATTAATTTCGAGGGGCAGTGACGGAGTCAGGAATTTGGTGAAAGGGGGTGTTTAAGGTAAATTTATTTTAAGTTTGGATGGCTAGCATAAAACTATTTAGAGTTTGGAAACGTTAAGGTTAAATTGTTAATGAAAATAAAAATGAAAAAAAGTAGATGATCCAATGATTCCAATAATTAGATCGTATAACTTTTTTATTTTCATTTCCCTTCCCAATTTTTATTCAAATGCAATAATGAACGTCCATGGAATATGTAATCCGATGTGATGTCTAATCCGAACAATCAACCAGGGGCCAAATGAAAAATGGAGACGAGCTTGCAAATAATCGGAGAGTGATTGGTTCATGTTGTGCTTAGCTGGAGAATATTTAGTGGTACCAATTGATGAGTAAATGATACTTTGTTAGTTTTGTTAGTCGTAGAATCCGTTACCGTTTGTTATGGATAATAGAGGCAGAGGAGAATAGCTTGAAATAGTAGAGGAGTCTGTCTAGTTGGTGTGAAGAATTGCATTTCTTTTTAGAAGTAAAAGATTTCCATTCTTTGTTTCTCATTTCGGCTGTGGGTTGTGGGTTGAGAGGGAGAGAGTATTTCATTTTTCATCCTTAGCTAGTTGAATTGTAGCATTTGAACATTATAGAAGATGGCAATTGATTTCTTTTAATTTCCATGGTGCCTGTGCATTACGAATGATCTTTCAACAAATGCTTTTCCAGTGAAAGAGTAGTATGTTCAATTTGGTGTTGTATTATTTTTTTGTTAAATAAATAAGAGATAAAAAACTAAGTGAAGGAAGCATCTCCCATGTACATAGAAAATGGGAAATTAAATACAAAAATGACATCTTATAAACCCTTACCAACTTATCTCTCGTATAAAGTCTGTCGACTAACCGAAAAGAGGATAGACAATGGTTGGACATCTGGAAAGCCCAAGGATTTCTTTTCTAACATAAGTATGACATTAAGCATAGGAGTGCGAGTTTCCAAGCCTGATAAAGATGTCTCTTTCCACCCAAGTCGTTCTCCCCATCCCCAGTGCCCCTAACCTGATAAAGATGGCTCTCACAATATCTCCCTCCTGAAAAGCCGAAGGTAATCCAAAACCACGGCATGTTTGTTATGTACCTGTAATGCTATAGAGTTGAGGAAGATTCATAGCCGTTAGGTAACATCCCACGCAGCTTTTGCAGTCCAAAGCCTCACCATACTACCATTATCCACCACAACTGAATATGCTTGAAAAAGACCTCCATCCTCTTTTAATTGCTTTCCACAATCTCACCCAGCACCTTACTACTTTAGAAGTCCATCCCCTATCTTTGATCCATTCTTACAAGTTATAGTGTACCACCTTCCTCTACTTCTATAGCAAATCTCCCAAACTGTTTCTGGTTCCTAACTCGTTAAACAATGTGAAACATATAGTCCTCTCCTACTTTGCCCCAAAGAAAATTTCTCTGAAGTTTCTCCAATCTCTCATTCATTGAAGCTTGAATAGTGAGTATAGACATTGAGTACGTAGGAAGACTCAAGAGGGTACTCTTAATGAAAGTGAACTCACGTCATTTTGAGAGATATGATCTCTTCAAGCATGCCAGCCTCATCTCAAAGTTCTCCACTAATCCATTCCAAACTAACATACTGCTAAGGGGAGATACTTGCTCTCATTAGCATGCTCCTCAAATTTCTTAATTGTTCCATATCAACATCATAAAGAATCATCGTGTCACCTGCAAATAGGAGATGAAATGGATATAGATTGACCAATTACCCTCCCCAATCTCAAAAGTCTCTCAATGAACCCCTTGATTAGCTATTTTGAAGTCGTGATCAACTTGTTTAGAGCCTCCGTCACCATAATATAAAGCAAGATTGATAGGGGGTCCCCCTACTAGAGTTGTCTAGAACTAGAAAATTAAGTCAACAGGGATCCATTCACCAAAACTGAAGATCTGACGGTCGGATTTAAAATATGATCCTAGAACACCATTTGCTCCCAGAGCTCATCCTCTTCATCAAATAAATGGGGAGCCCCAATTATCATGATCATTGGTTTTCTTGATGTCCAGCTTACAAATAACCGGCAGCTACCCACAGGGCCACACTTGAGTCTCAAATCTACATATTCATTACTAAGACCGCAATCTGTTAAAGAGAAATTTATTTTCTTTTAATTGAATGCAAGAAAGGATGACCCTGCTGTGTTGAAGGCTTGTTAGTACAAGCATTTCTGTTGTATACCACTGGTTCACATTTTCATCATCTTTGGTAAAATGAAGTCTCCATAAACTGCTTTGCCGTAGTTTTAAGCCAATAACCCCAATTTAGGTTTAATAGTACACCGTGGCAGGGGACGACCATACTTGTTCAATTTATCTCTTTCAACTTGGATGCCATGAGGTGGTCCTTGGAAAGTTTTACAATATGCAAAAGGGGTTCACAGATT
>BRYE01000007.1:7251118-7253618 GCA_030159115.1 Actinidia arguta var. hypoleuca
AGGCTAGTTTGGTGTGGATGCGTGGCTTGGGTGTTTGCCAAGTGCTCGTGTTTTGTTGGTTTCGTGAGGCGGTTATTGGTGCGTGATTTCATGTGCCCACTAAAACACATTCTAGATTCCTTCCTACCTCTTCACCTTCTTTATTGGTCTCCTTTTGGGTTCCTTCTTCCATTTCGTATATCGAACCTTCATGAGTGTTCTAGAGAGAGAAATAGTGTCCCTTTGTTTGCTGTTGCCATTCAATCACCTATCCGACCACCATTTTTGTTTTTGGAGACTGATTTTTGACCTCTATGGCAGTGGTTCCTTATGGTCTTTAGCTTTGGTAAGATTTTGGTCCTCATTTCCTTTCCGTAACTTGTATGCTTTTCGTGATTTGGACTCAATTTCTTGTCTACACTTTTGAAGTTAGGGTTTATTTTGTGTCTGTGTTTCTATGGTTGAATTCTCAAATTTTCCTTGAATTTTTGCTTATTTGTTGTATGTCTTCGATTTTCTAATATTGGCTCGTCCGCCATTGTTGGAGCTTTGTGCCTCTATGAATTCGGTCACCCTTGACCCATTTTTCTTGATGAGATGGGTTCAGGCTACCCTATAGGATCGGTGGACTAGGGGTTTGTCTCCTATGCCCTTCTATTTTTGAGATGGGTTCGAGGTGATAGGAGGGTCTGGAAGTTGTCCTTTAGAAGTATGTAGTCTTAGTGGGCCAAGGTTCTATGTTCACAGCGAGCTCGTCTGACTTTGCTTCCCAAAGCTCATCACAACTGTCTGGCTGAGCTTATTCTAACTATCTTGCTTCTATTTATAAAACATGGAATTGAACTAAACTCAACTATTGGTTCATAACGACAAAGCTTTGAATAAGTTTAGGATCGACCATGGCATCCCCATGGATGTTCAAATATGGCATTCCAGTCCGAACGAAGATGCCGATCTAGTGGAGGGTAGCGGGAACCACATCCTGGTTTGTATTTGGCTAATCTACCAGGCTAGGCTCCGGTTCCTAATCATCCTGATGGTGAAAGAGGTGATGGCACGCTGCCACCTCACCTTCATGAAAGTGTCTATCAACTTTGTTCGAGTGCTCACAGTAGACACGTTGATGCGTCAGATAAAGCTCCCCTTTAGTGCTGAGGACCTGTTGCACATCTACACTATGGTGCGGCCGTAAAGGCAGCCACACACACCCTTAATGAAGGGTAATCATTACTTGTTTCTTAGGAATCCCCACCAACCACAAAGGAGGTTGGTTACTGACAACCCAGACAAGGACTTGTTCCTCGACGAGTTTGTTTGGGTTTCAAGTAATTGGGAGTTCTGGGCGGGGGATGATGGTCTCTGGTTGTTCCTGAGGCATAATGGCCATTTGCTTGATAGTAAGTGTTTCCTTTACCGAATCTTTATATTTGTGGAGTTTTTTATGCTGATACTGATACTTGCTTTTATTGACGTGCAGATTTCAAACACTCAACAATAGGCGAGCTTCGAGGAAGGTAGCCAATCTTCTTGTGTATGAGCTCGTCTATCGGCACGTGATTCTGCATAAGATTGAGGAGCTTGTCATGATCAATCTTTCTCCCTTGTGCATCGAGGGCCAGGCTCCGCAGCGCAACGCCTTTAGTTTGAAAAGGTCTAAAGCTGAGCTCAGTTTGGACCTCCCCCTTGCCCAAGTTCAAGGTTGGGAAGAGGGTGTCACCTTAAGCTTGTCGAGCTACACTTCTTCAGATTCTTCAAATTGTGAGGAAGAGGAAGGAGAGGAAGCTGTTATCCAGCTCGTGCTAAACATAAGGTAAAACCAGGTGATTCTCGTGGTCGATCCAAAAGTTGCAGCCCTGCCTCTCTTTATTTCGAGATTGGACAACGAGCACTCTGACGATCTTGCCTATGCTCCTCCTCAGCTCGTGGGTGAAGTTGATATAGCCCATTCTTTTAGGGAGGCCAATGATTCTGACGGGAGCTCAGGTAAAACCAACATGGTGAGGTTCCAGACCCTAGATCAGAAGAAGACTGTGCCAACTGCCAATCCTCCCACCATAGCAAATCTTCCTATCAGCTAGGTGCCTCTGCTAATTGTTGATCCGATCTTAGAGCTGGCTGATGCGATCATGGGGGTTGGAATGAACTCATCAAAGGCCCCGCTCTTGGACAAATGTAAGGGTAAGGAGCTCACGACGGGCATGTCCAAGAGGTCCAAGAAGAAGATAGGGGAAATGAGCTCAGCCTTCTTCACTTTTTAGGGTGCGAACGTCAAACTGTGGAAGCCTGAGTTCTTTGCTTATGAGCTCGGCAAATAGGTAATGGTGGCAGACTCTACCAAGGATCATGACACTAGCTTGGCCCTTGTGGGGGCAATTATGTTGTCTTATAACATCCTCACGAAAGGGAGCTCAAAGATAATCAGGGGTCTGCTAGTGATGCAACAAGTCCAGGTAAGCATTTTGACTTTGGTTACTTCTAAACTTGCTTCTTTCAATCTTTCTAGTACTTTTTAACATTTTCC
>BRYE01000007.1:7258618-7261118 GCA_030159115.1 Actinidia arguta var. hypoleuca
ACTCCGATGGTCAAGTTAGATGACCGAAAAATATGTATGTAGAGAGAGAGAGGGTGTAGATTGCCCTAGAGTCAATTTGTGTATCTTTGAAAGAAAGAGAGGTTGACTTTATATGGCACAGCTCGACGCATGCCTTGACGCACCATCTACCTTGTCACTGGACAAATTGTAGCTCGGTGCATTTCTGTACGCGCCAACCGTTGCGTCAACGAGTAGGCGGCTGACCCAGTCATGTTCCTAGGGCCTGACTGATAGCCTATCATTATGGAGTCAGCATCTCGTCTTGGGTATGGAGGCTATTAGAAAAAAAAAATTTGCGCAAGTTATTTTCTATCCCCGACATCCCTCGGGATTACCGTTGGCCATTGCCCCTCGTCCAAGATCCGGTGTGGTTGCTTTACCGAGCTTACTAAGTAGTGACAGCTCGGGGCTAATGGTAGCTTTAGCTTTAATATTGCATGTCTTCGATAATGTCTGCACCGAGTTTCGGCATAGAGGACCACCGAGCTTACATCGTATAGGTAGCTCTACGGAGGCATCTTCCCTAGCAAGGCTGGATTTTGTCATTATATATTTTGCCCCCTTATACGGTTTCTTGAGATTTATTCAATAGCACACGCATTATGTATACGCAACACATCATCTTTAATCCATCAAATAGATTTATGTCAAAAACTTAATACTATGGATTATTGCTTTCACCTACATGCACGTTATATTTCTAGTAACATGGTATTTTTATTCAGTAATAAAGTAGCATGCAAACATTGGATTGATAGATTTTTGATTTGAAAACTCAAATTTGTTAGTTAGCTGACCATCCTACATGTTTTTGGATGTGTTATGAAAAAGGTACATTTTTGCCGATCAAGAATACCAAAAACAATAAGGTGCTTTGGTACTTATTTATTTTATTACTCCCTTTGTCTCATATTATCGATCGCATTTAGAAGTTTTAACTTTTTAAGGATCCTTACATTTATTGCATTGAAATTCATATATATAGAGGCATTAGTTCTAACGTTGTCATCTTTATTTTTCATTTTCAAGTATATTTCTAGCTATTTATAAAAGGGTAATTTATAAAAATTACAAACTTTATGCTTTAACTTTTCAAAGTGGACAATTACTTTTGGACATTTTGGACTGTCGAAATGTGCCACCATCGGACTGTCGCTCTACACCAAATCCGGTCGGCTATCTCAGCATGGAAGCTTGGGTAGCTAGCTCAGTACTCATTTCGATAGAGTTTCCTAGTCGAGATGCGGGGCAAAGGGTAACGTACATGTAAAACTTCTCTTGTCATTCGTATACTTAGACTCAAGTTCCTATGATGTGACAAGCTAACCACCAATTACGTCTTTAGGGGCATGATTGAGTTAGACACCTACTCACTAACAGAGTAGTTGACATGTTCACACACACGCCGAGCTATGCTGTAAAAGTAGCCAACCTCTCTCTTTTACAAGTAATTGACTCTTTCTCTCTCTCTCCAACCAGAGCTAAAGGAATTCTCTCTCATGCTTTCTTATTTTCTTCTGTTAATAACTTGACTGTCGGAGAGTTGTCCTCAAAATAGCTCCGGCGGTCCTTTTCACAGTTGCCGTCTTTTATGTTCGGCCGAGCAAAACCTAGCGCCACAGGGAACCTCCTCACGCTACCATTCTCTCTTTATTCAATTTTCTTTCATCCCACAAAAAGAAAAACCAAGAATACGATATGAAAGCACCAAGGAGTATATTAGATAGCAGTATTCATATATATATATATATATATATATATATATATATATATATATATATATATATATATATAGGGAGAAGTTGAGTTGGTCACCTTTCTTGGGATATTATTGGTATCTAGCCAACTACAGAATGAGTTATCATGTGTTAGCATTTTATAAGGATGCTAAATTTCAAAGGGAAAACAACATGGGGACCGATCAGGGATAGCAATGGGGCGGGAGGTTGGTATCCACGTCCTCGATTCCCGATATGTTTTACAATTCCCGTCCCCACCTTGATTTTTGATAGAATTTTTTTTATACCTCTGTCCCTGTCCCTAACGAGGACCGGGGATCCCCGTCACGAATTCGAACCCCGAAACTGTAAAACTTTCTATAAGAAAAATAAATAATTTATAATTTTTTTCAGAGAAAACAAACAAAATAATAAAAAATAAATAGAAACCTAATTCAGGCAAGTTCAAACAAATCTAGTGGCTAACTTCAATTCTTAACAAAAATAGAACAAAAATAGAACAAAAACTGCTTAACAAAAAATCCTAATCAAACAATTCTCATTCAAAAATGATATAAAATTAATGGTAAGAATATATATAATATAGGTATCTTAGTAATATAGTAAGGGTAAAAATACAAAATAATATTAATTCAGGGCGGTTTCGGGGCAGAAATATACAAAACCGTCCCTGTCCCGTCCTTAATTTTTTTTTGTTACCGAATCCAAATTGAACCCCAAACCCCCTCGAAAATTCACCC
>BRYE01000007.1:7266118-7271118 GCA_030159115.1 Actinidia arguta var. hypoleuca
ATTGTGATGGTTAGCAAATTTCACCGACACTTTTATCAACAATGATAGGTATACATTTATTTTTAAGTGTGTCTAATTGTGTACATTTTTAAATATGTACTTATTATTTTTGCACTTTTTAAGCCAAGTTCGATGAGATTTATGGTATTAAACCTTAGGACGGATCCCACTATATTTGTGAGAAAATATATCTAAGTTTGTATATTTTTTAATGTGTACCTATCATTTTTGCACTTTTTAAGCCAAGTTTGACGAGACTTATGGTACTTGCATGTGCCATTAAAGATAACTTATATTTCAAAAGTGCCATTATATCTTCTTAATGGCACCTTAACTGGCACTACTGTATACTTTTCAAACACTTGGAAACGCCACAAGATTCATCCTCTCATGGCACCAGATCAAAGTGTTGGGGGTGATGCTTTAAGGGGGCATTTACGTGAGCTTCAAATGGATATGACAAGTTCAAATAGATATCCTTTTGGATCACTTTTATCTACTTAAATATTATTATTATATTATTTTTGTGGTGTTTTATGTATTAACTAGAATTGATTATCAAGTCTCTTATGAAAATTTAATACTTCTTTTATGTATTGGAACTGTGTCCCGTACAAACGAATGCTATTTTGTTCACCCACTTAAAAAGTAAATGAATAATACCCACTTTTTCACTAGTTATTTTTTACCTTGGGCACATGTTCTACCTCACCATGCTAAATTCCTAACATTTCAATTGAAGCACATTATTGTTTTCGATCAGAGAGAAGAATTAGAGAAAGTTTCATAGAAATTCCTAATCCGAATGGGGTGCTATTTTTCTCCTGATAGCGATTTGCTTTCTCCTTTATCAGGTAAAGGGTTGGGTATTTCTTTTGAGTATATAAAAAAAGTGGGACCTACTTTTTTTTTTCCTTTTATTATATTCTCTCAAAATACAACTACGATTAAATTAACATGAACTTACAAGATAAAAACTCACTAATATAAGAGTGGATATTATTTACTCATTTTTTAGATGAATGGACATAATAGTTTTATTTCATTTATTGAGAACACGTCATCACCACTAAGTCTTCTTTGGCAACGAAAATCCCCAAGTCATTAACTTTTCTTTTTAAATTAGTTTCCCTTGCCAAATTAATGTGCAATATATAACCCTTTTCCACGTTAGGGGTAGTAAATGTTTTTTAAAGTCTTAATTGTCCTAACGCAAAAGTAGCTTTGTTTTTGGTTTAAATAGCAAGACACGTGCAGAATACATTGAGATCAGTTGGCAATTCGAAAACCTATGCGATGATCTTTCACAAGAACTTCTCTACGAGTTTTTTCAATTGATTTCCAAAAAATTGAGAGATATTCTGATGGCAATGGCTATTGAATTTGGATTTTCATCTCTGACACAAAAAGTAACATCTAATTGAAGTTCATAACCTACTCTAAATGAAAGAACACGTCTTTTCCTTAAATACTGTAATATCACTTAGTTTTAATACGCAATACCCACTATTTTTCCTTATCAGGTGCGTTATCTGGATTCAAGTTTTGAAAGTGTGATACACAATACGTCCATATACCCTTTTATCGAATGAAAGAAAAAAGATTTTTAAAAAAAAAAAAATAATATTATAATTTTATAATATATAAAATCCATTTTGTAAAGCAGATATATTGTACATACTCATATGTGTGACATAACCCCCTAAAGTTATATATCTCATTGCATATAAGTACGCGTTATTTATTATTTTTTTATATATAATTTTGAATAATTCATTAATTCATCACATTCTATTGCCAACTTTCTCAACTCCATTAGTCCCTCAAGGTTCTGTTCAGCCTTCATTTGTTGCCAAGTCAATGGCGTGGCAGCCTGTGCTTTCTACATTTATAAGCCGGATAAATTACAGCAGTAGTCTCTTTAGTTTTGCTATTGTGTTAATTTAGTTCCTTACTATTCGATTTGGTCAATCATGACCTTGTGTTTACAATCATGCGTCAATTGAGTGCAATCAATAACAGCCGTTACAAAATGAGATGGAATCAAGGGAAAAATAGGAAACAACCATTTTCATAGGGGGCATAATAGTCAAGTTAGTGTTTTATCTATTGTGGGGAAGGGTCAACAAAGTTTAAATTATAATTGACTAAAATAATGATATGAAGAATAAACAATTTTATTTATACAAACAAACAAAGAAAGACAACATGCAAACCAATCACAAAAGATTTGACATACGTAGTTTGGCAAGATGCCTACGTTTACTAACAGTTACACAGTCAGGATTTTTACTAATTCAATGCAATATTCCGACGAGCTACGATAAAGTCTCTCACAAATCTCTCTATTGTATGCAATAGCTTCTCTCTCATTTTCTTCATAAATCTTACGTGATACTTTATATACCCAAGGTCTTAGAGAGTCCAAAACATCCCAAAAATTACAATATTAGGTCTGAGCAAAAAAACTTACATTATTCTTTCACCACCCACAACTACCATCTCCTTCTTCTCCAGTGAGCCATCAAAACCAACGCCTACCACATATTTTTTTACTTTCTTTTGATGGCGGTAGCAACGGTGGTAATTGATTGCAAAAGAAGAATGCTCATTGCAAAAATGAATATATATATTTTTGCTCTGAAAAAGAGCCACGTGGGTTGCACATTTGCAATTCTTGTCAAAAATTATTATTATCGTTATTTGTTGGACTAAATTGACCACGAGAAACACTATGATTCTAGAAAAGTTCTTAAAATTCAAAATGAATAGTTCAAATTTACGTTTAACTAGAGTGCGTAGATCTTGTATAATTAAGTAAATCTCAATCATTTATTTTGAATTTTGAGATTTTTTTTAAAAATTCTGGTACTGTAGCAATGCTCATTGACTCAAATCGTAAGTATCAAAGTCGAGCAAAATTGAACAGATAGAGACTATATATATTGACACATAAGGCAAATTATAGGCACCACCTCTGTAATTTACCCTTAAACTAACCATTCTTGATTCTTCTTTACCTTCCCACGTCTATAAGTTAACCCACGTCTTGCCCCAACCCCAATCCCATAATTCATTGCTCACTGGCTAATGCAATAAATTCAGACGTTCTCTCTCTCTCTCTCTCTCTCTCTCTCTCTCTTTTCAAGTGCCAAGCATGGATTCACAAGTAAATGTGCCAAGATGGACACCAAGTCCTAGCCCTACAAGATCAATCCACCATAGTCCCATGAGGGAAGAGATTGTTCATGATGATCCAGAAACAGAAAGTTTGGCTTCTCATGAGGAAGATAACGATCATTTGCCTTTCAACCACACAGAAAAATCGAATTTTCCATTTAGCACCAGCCGTAATGCCCTTATTACCATTCCAGACCCTCCCCCGGAGATCAAAATATCGATGGATGTGGAACTGGTTCAGAATGAGCCTCCTCCACCACCACCACCACTCGGTTGTTTTGTCAACCGCGTGGTTGGCAAGGAAAATGGTGTTTTCATGACGTGGAAGGATTTGTGGGTGACCGTGCCTGACCAGAACGGTGGCCGTCGTGCCATTTTGGAGGGGGTGACCGGGTACGTGGGACCTGGCGAGGTGTTGGCCATCATGGGTCCTTCTGGGTGCGGCAAGTCCACACTTCTTGATGCATTAGCAGGTACAATCTTTGTCTCTCTCTTCTTTTTTTTTTTTTAAATTTTTTTGACGAATCACAATCAAGATGTTTATACAGAAGTATCAAATATTATGCGACAGTGAAATTTTAAAAATTATACGATATATTAGTTGGTATTTTGAGGAGTAATTCTATATACACAATATTAAATCATAATTGCTTATATGTCTTACGTTGGTTGAATTTTTTTAATAAAAGAATAAACAAGCTCTAGCCTCCAACTAACGGAGGATACATAAATATTTGTTGGATGAGTTGTGTATGCAAAATCACTTTTAAAATAAAATTAAAGGATCACAAAAGATCCATCATTCTGTGTGAGACTTTTATACCGACTTTTTAGTTCTACAATACTATCTTTATTGTTGTTGTTATTGTTATTCTTCTTTTTTAATGTTTAGCAAAAAAATTGGAATTCATTCATATTTGTTTGTTAGTGAATTGTCTCGTTGGTAGTTACTGGTTTTCAAACTTGATGAAAATGAAAGATTTTGCCTTTAAAAAAGATGAAAGACAGGTTGGTATTGAAAAAGCACAAGTTTAGGGAGATTGTTTACTATTCATGTTATTTGTTTATTTTTTCATATTTCTATACGACATGTATTGTTTTATGGCAAGTGATATACGTTTTGAATATTTAAACAAAATACTCAATTACATAATGTGACTTGGATATTTTTGAAATAAAAAAATCCCCAAGTCTCCTAAATTATTATGTATGAATTTTTGTTTTGTTTTTCATTTAAAATAAAGGGAGAATTCCTTTTGACACGATTCAATTTTTTAAGCTTGTGTATATTTTTAATAATTAAGATTTGTTCCTCTAAAATAGTTTTAACAATTTAAAGTCCTTTATTTTGAGAAAGTATAAAGACAATTATGAAGTATATTGTGAACATAATATTGCACCAAAACGTAGGTAATAGGTCTTTCAAGAATAGAATACACAGCTACTTTCCAAATCTCACAGTTGCAACTTGTTAACGGGGTACTAACAACAAACTAAGAGATTGTTTGGTATTCTTAGAGCAATACTCTGCACCAATAAATAAATAACATATCTGCATATTAGTTATAATGCAGAAAAAATAGTATATCATACTATTTAGATCAATTACTATGAAATTAAAACACCATTAGAATTTACTCTAAAATCACTAAATAAATTCTAACAACTAAGACACTCTAATTGACCTTCCCTACCTAATTCATTCAATGTGAAACAATCGGAATGGATTGACCAAATAATTGAAACACTTGTTACACCAATGGAAAATAACTACGTTTTATTATCATCCACTCTAATTGACCTTGTTAATTAGTTCATCG
>BRYE01000007.1:7331118-7333618 GCA_030159115.1 Actinidia arguta var. hypoleuca
ATAAAATATTTGATCAATTTTATTTTAAACTTAGTGACATCGTCAACTCAAGTTTCAACCTTGGTGAACAAATCTCCTCTTAAAAAATTATTCAAAAAATTCTGAGGTCTTTACCTAAGAGATTTCAAGCCAAACTTACAGCCATAGAGGAAAATAGGGATATTAATGCCTTGAAAGTTGAGGACTTAGTGGGATCCTTATAAATTTTTGAAGTAATTTTCGTCAACCTAAGAAAAATAAGGGTATTGCTTTAAGCTCCTCTAAGGAAAGATCTAATGACGTAGATGATAGTGATTCGGATATGGGTATTAAGGGATGGCCTTTCTTGTCAAAAAATTCTTCAATAAACGATAATAAGATCAATCTACCTCAGTTGAAAAAGCAAAAAGAAAATCTTTTGAAAAAATAAAGTTTGTAAGGAAGTCCTCTAATAAATCTGGTCAAAACCAATACTTTGAATGTCATGGCTTTGGACATATTACTATGGATTGTCCGAACAAAAAGAAAACCAAGGGAAACAAGATTTTGATAGTGACTTGGAGTGATTCCGAGAAGGAAGAGAAGTCAGACAATGATGATGAGTCTAAAAATTTCACTGCATTCATGACCTCTTCTGTTGAGGTAACAAAAACATCATCAAAAGCATCAGAAACTGAAAAATTAAATGAATTAGATGATACAGCTAGGTCTCTCGAGGAAGAATTTGATGAAGAAGATAAAAGTGAATTGCAGTGAGCTTATGATCAACTGTACGAGCAGTCATACAAGCTTGCTAATGCAAATGTCAAATAGGTAAGAGGTTGAAAAAGGCTTAAGAAGAAGTTGACTCCTTGAAAAAGATGAATGAAGATGCTAAAGCTAAAATTAATCAGTTGAAAGATCATCAAACAACCCTGAATGATAAAGTGAAATTTCTCGAGAAAGATGCATTTGATAAAGATGACTTCAAGAAGACTCTTGAAGAAAAAATTCTAAAATTTGAAGTTGATCTCTCAAAGTCTAGTATGATATTCAAGAAGTATGAGGCAAGTGCATCTATTACTGAGAAAGTGTGGCTGAATCAGAATCACTCTTGTGATACTCATGGTATTGGATATGAGGTCAAACCAACCATGTCAAAGCAATATCAATACAGTAAGACCATCAAATTTGTTCTAAAAGAAAGGTACAATCTTCCTTATTTTGTTCCTATCTATCACTACTGTGGTATAAGAGGTCATCTTAAGCCAAAATATCATAAAGTGTATGGATTACCTGTGGACTATGTTCAAACTTGGAATCTTCAAAATTAAGGCAGATCATACAATGGTCAGATGTCTAATAGGTTTCATGTGTTGTTTGAGCAAAGAAATTTTATTAGGCAAAATTTTCAAAGACATGCTCAGCCTCAACATCATGAAAACTATATGACAAGATATGCTGTAAAACATACCTAAAGAAAATGTCAAAAACTTAATAAATAGTCTTTAGCTAAGCATGCAAATGCTAAACCTAAGACTGTATGGATAAGGAAGAATAACCTGAGAGGATATATTGTCTACACTGCATTGAAGACTCATAATTCTAATATATGGTACCTAGCTAGTGGTTGCTCAAGGCAAATGTGTGGCAATAATAATATTTGACACTGTGACTAAATGTGATAAAGGCTTAATAACCTTTGGAGATGGAAACACTTCTAGAGTTGTGGAAAAATATAATATAAGATATCAAGGATTACCAAACCTCACGGATGTATACTAGTTACGAGTTTAAAGGCTAATCTCATAAGCATGAGTCAGCTATGTGACGCACAACATCAAGTACAGTTTTCTAAAATTGAGTGCTTTATTTTTAATAAAAATGGTACTTGTGTTATGAAAGGTGCGCACACTTTTTGATAATTGTTATGGGATCACCTCAGATAGTGGTATTATGTATAATTCTGCTAAACTGGATGAGACTGAGTTGTGGCATCAAAGACATTTCCATGTAAACTTTAATAATCTTTTTAGACTTTTTCAGTTCAGAACTCATCCGTGAAATTCTAAAACTTGAAAAAACACAAGTTGTGTTTGTAGATCATGCCAATTGGAAAAGCAAATTAAGTCCACACATAAGAAAGTTAAATAAATTTCAACCTCTAAACCTCTTAAATTTGTTCATATGAATTTGATTGGCCCTACTCAAATAGAGAGCATTGGATGAAAGAAATATATTTTTGTGGTAATCAGTGATTTCTCTAGATTTATATAGGTTAATTTTATTCAAGAGAAATTTGACACTTTCTCTAAATTTAAATGGGTTAATTTTATGTTCCGAGCTTTGTATTTAAAAATGCAGGTAGAGAAAGGTATAAAAATTTGATGCATTAACAGAATACACACAGATCATTGTAAAGGATTTAAAAACTCTGAGTTTGCTAACTTTTAGAATGAGCAGGGCATAAGACACAAATTCTTTGCACTAAAGACACCACAATAGAATGGCGTGATAGAAAAAAAAATCAAGTGATATAGAA
>BRYE01000007.1:7336118-7348618 GCA_030159115.1 Actinidia arguta var. hypoleuca
GAAAAAGTTATTTTGAATTAGATGAAAAAGGCTACCTGTGAGTGTAAAAGAAGCTACCCTTGTTATGTGACAAGAGGAGATGACTACCTGCTCATGTGTGTGAAAGTCACCATCCTCATATGGTTACTATTGTTTTAATGTTGGACAATTAGAGAAATAGGGTTGGAATTTTAAATGGTGATTAGAAGGATCTGTAAAAAAAAATGATTGTGATAACATGAGGGTTTGACTTCTAGTGCTTTAGTGGTCAAGAGGAGATCTCCATTATGAATTCTGCCTAGATATTGTTCTAGGATACGTATTCGCATTGATGTAATTGAGGAACAAGCATCTTGGTTTCATGGTTGCTAGTATGGGTCTTATCCTTATTATGTATCTTGAGTTGCTTTTATGCTTATCTTTGACCATACTGGATGTTAACTCACTCATACTCAAGGCATCTTAAATTTCATTGATTGTATTTTGCATGAGTTGAGAATTGAGGTTATGCACATGTTCATTTTGTCTTTATTTTATTTCTCTTATGATATTTTGAAATACAAAAAAGTTCTCGGATTCTCGATCCCGTGAAATCCATTTATCTGAACAACTATAAATTCTTAGTGACTGTTTCGTGGAATATCACGGGTTCTCGATCCCGCGAAGTCCACTTACCAAGACGACTATAAATTTCCAGTGACTATTCCTTTTTGCCCTAAGTCTACAATCGCTCTCTCTCTCTCTTTCTCTCTCTCCTGTCACACCCGCGACCTCTGGCAATTTTGGATGGTGTTTTTCCCTTAATCCAGTGAATCAATCTCCTCCATTTCTCTTTGTGTGTTCTAATTTGTAGTCTAGGTAATCTCCATTTCTCTTCTACGTTCTTCGTTTTTCATTTTTCTTTTGAGTTAGTTATACCTAGTTTTTGAATTTTTTTTTTGGGGGGGGGGTCTCAATTACTCGTTGTTTTTGGGTTAATTAATATTGAATCCGAGTGTACACTCGTTGGAGGGTGAGTGTGTCATTAATTTGATAGTTTGTGTGATTATGGCTAGTAGTTAATCTAGTTTGTTTCGGTAGGCGGTTATCAATTTGGAACTTTTGTGTTTCCTGGTAGTTATTTCTTAGACTAGTCGACTGTTGGACGGACTGGTGCATCTGTTTATTGATTTATTGGTAAATTTCTTCTTGTTTAATGACTACACCACAAAAATGGAAGGGGTCCCATATCCCCACTTCTTGCCGTGACTGGGGTTCCCCTAGTAAATGGCAAGCCACCGACTCTCGTAGTAGATCTGGCATATCTGGTTCCCGTCAACGGGGAGACTCTTCAACCCCGGATGTCTCTAAGTTCAAACCTAATTCTAAGGCCGAGTCACGTTTTAATTGCTCTTTTAAATCGCACTTGGTGTTTGTCTTCTGGGGTGTTATTCTTGATGAGTTTTTTTAAGACTCTTATCTATACGTACTTTACTAAATGGGGTTAGAAACATCTTGCGGTGTCTGATGGAGTTGTCTGTTTAGAACTTGTCCAAGAATTCTTTGCCAATATTCATTCTTCAGACAAGAAGGCCGGAACGTTAAAGTCATAGGTTTGTGGGGCGTACCTTGATTTTTCCATTTCTGATATTTATGTCTTCCACCATATTCAACCGCTCACCCCGAAATTATTGGGTTTCCATAACCTCCATCTATGAGTGAGATTTTCTTGAACTCCTTGGCTCATTTGTTGTTGGCCGATAAGAGTGATTGGTCTCTTGGTTTATCTAGTCTTCAGAAGCAAAAAGGGTTGAAAGACGTGTTTCGTGTCCCATGTGAGTGAGATTGATGAGACTCGTGCACATTTCATGCATGATATTTCCTCTGATTTGCTGGTGGATGTGAGTAGGCTTATGTTTAATCTCATTCTTGAGGCCTTGTTGGATAGTTCTTCACGAGTCTCTCTACCCTTTGGGCTCTTGATTATCGAGTTTCTGGCACGTCATCAGATTGTGTCTAAGCCCCATGAGACTCGTCTTCCGATTTGGGGAAAGTTAACCAAGCTCCTTGCGAGCTCCAAGATATATCCCATGAAGTACAACTGCATTTCACTAAGGAGCAACTTACAGCCCTCCTCTTACCTCAAACTTACCTCGATAGCAAAAGAGCTTGAGGGGGTAAAATCCTAAGTCCACATGCTGAAGTTTTCAAAACTACAAATTATCAAAAAATTTAGGGGCATCTTAGACCCATATCATTACGGAAAAAAAGTTAGGGGTAACCTGAATGATCGAAAGTCAAGACGCTTCAAGCCACCCATTAATGATAGATGGACAACCACAAACAATTAATAGACAAACCCCCTAAAACATGGGAGATTCAAAATAATAAACTACAAAACATATCAAATGCATACTCAGATGAACTAAAATAGAACTGAAAATGGATAGCATGAAGGCACATGTATCGCAGAAAAAATTTACAAAAAACTTGAAGAACTTATAGAGACGATCAGAAGAATAGTGACAGATGTCAAATGAGGAAAACAAAGCTAAAATAGGCATCAAAATAAGAATCAACGTCGGTCATGGTAAATGAACGACATCAATATTCAAGATGGCACGCACTTTCTCTCTTTAGAAACCCCTCAAAACACTAGATGCCCATTTAGAAGATGGCTATTTGTAAGAAGGCCAAAAGATGGGAAATATTCCAAGCACACCTTTAAGGCGTCTGCAATGAATCAGACCTCGATGCGTGGCACCGTAATACAATGAAGTTATAGATCCGTATAAGGAAGGGACAACTTGCAGGCATACCCTACTGAGTTTTAACACCAAACTTCTTAAGCATCTAGCTCACATGACCTCGGCTAAGTATTGATCTAGCTCATGCGAATTGAGGGAAAATTGTATGGGGATAAAATACCAAGTACCAAGTTCTGACCAAGCTAGGGTAGCCGCCACCACCACCGGGCTATCACTTTATAGAAACCTCTCTGGGGCACCTATCGAGATGCCTCATAAAGAAGACAAAGTACTGAACATTAGCTTTGAACAAGCTGGGGCAGGCACCGCTGCCATGATGTCACTCTATAGCAAGCTCGTTGGGGTCATTGCAGCGAAGCTTGGTCGAAAGGTAACAATTGGTGGCAATCCCAAGGCACTTCAGGGGATATAAGGTTACTGGCACGGAAAGGTTTATTCTAACCACCCCATGCTTGGATTGATACATTGGCGAAATGATGGCTAGCTACCAACCAAGCCTTAAGGGTATAATTGGACCAGCTACCTACCTATTGACATAGTATTCAACACATCCATACACGCACCGAGCTATAGTCTGTCCAGTAATAAAATAATTGATGCGTCCAGGCACGCGTTGAACTGTGCTAAATAAGATCAGGCCTTATTCATTCGAAGATATGCAATTTCAATTATTCTAAATTTATACTCTTTCTCTCTCTCCATACTCTTTGCATCCATCGATCATCTTATTTGACCGTCAAAGAGCCATTTTTTAAAAACAACTTCGGCAGTCGAACGAACTGTTCTGTGTTGCAGTTTGGATATAGCTTCTAGTAGCCTCCTCTAACTGCCATTTTGACACTGTAGGTGTTTATCTTCGATTTCCTTCCTCCTTTCCTTAAATACTCACACCTCTCTATTTATGTATTTACCTACACACACATACACACACACACACACACACACACACACACTAGTGGTAGTGCGTGTGCAAACGTTGTGTAGAAATAGAACTGATTTTGAAATGTTGATTTATTTATTTTTATCTTATTTTTCTAGCAGTTATTCTAACCATGACTGCATGCCAGTTATATTTTTTTAGCAGCTATTAAGTCTTTTTATGCATGCATGCCAGTTATGTATAAGTAATGAAATTAACCATTAATGGAGTAATTGTGGAGGTACTGAAGAGTGTCAAGGAGGAAAATATTTTTCTAAAAGATTGGAACAACTATTCTAGTGTTTACTGTTTTTTTTAATTTGTGATGCATAAGAACCTAGACAATAGGTTGATGGAGGTATATATAGAAGTTGAGGTATAAGTTTCTTCTTTTATCACTCTGATTCCAGAAAATGATAATCTCTCTAGACTTGGGGAGCAAAGACCCATCAGCTTAATTATATGTGTTGAAGAATAATAAAAAAGAAGGGATTGATAAGAAAACTTGATTTCTAAATGGCTTAATTACGATAAAAGCAATTGGAACTGCCTATTCAACATGAAAAATGGATGAGTTGGATGAAGAAATTAGTAATTTTAGCTTCCATATGTGTTCTTGTCATGGGATCTCAAACGCAGGGATTTACTATGCCAGAGAGGCTATAAGACAAGGTCATCCATTATTCCCTTTCTTGTTTATTTTAGATGTGGAGGGTCTTAATTAGTTTTCTTGGCTAGAGAGTTGGGCAGGTGAGAGGGGCATCTTTAAGGCCAAGTAATATGATCATCACTCATCTTTCAGTTCGTAGATGACATGATAGTTTTCTCCGAAATTGATTTGATGGGAGTCTCGAATATTGAAAAGGTTATACAATCCACCTGAATGGCAATTAATTGCCTAGTTATACTAGTTGAATCATCATTGTTTTTCCAAGACATTTTAATATGAGTTAATGGTTGCTTGGAAGGTCACCTTGAATTTCAAAGGTGATTCTTGGAGACATACACTGGTCGAAAGTTTTGAAAAGTTGTTGGATGCTTCTCTTGGGGTCTAAAAATAGTTGGTGTCCATTGTTGTATGAGCTATCGCAAAAAAAACAAATTGGGTGAGAGAAAAGAGTTGTAGTTCACAATTAAAGACAATATGTTCAACAAAGAAACTGGGCAGAAGGATTCTAGTGTAAATAGCGGACATGCTCTTATCACGTATAGAGAATAGGGGAAGAAGTATGAGTAAATCAAGTCCAAGAGTTCAAAACAGGTCTAGAGGAAGATCTAAGTCTAGAGATGGAACCAAAGATACTAGGAAGTTCTGTCCTTGTGGTAAAGAAGGGAATATTTGGAAGTTTTGTAGGTTATTCAAGAAAGGGTAGAATGGAAAGAATAATTAGAAAAAGGAGACAGAGAAGAATGCCACTACAACCATTTTTTAGTCTAATGAGATAGTGGTTCTCTCTTTTGAAAATGAGGAGTGTAATTATGTGGTAGTTGATGATGCCAAATGAGTTATCGATTTAGTGGCTTCTTACCATGCTAGGCTGAGCAAGGAGTTCTTCATATCCTATAGAATTGATGATTTGGGGAATTGAAGATGGAAAACTCAAGCCACTTGAAGATTGTCAAGATTGGTTATATTTGCATTAAGACGAGTATTGGTTGCACCCTGACACTCAAAGATGTCTGGTATATTCCATATTTGGGAATTAACCTATATGGAAATTACTTTGGCGATGGAAAGTGGAAGCTCACCAAGGGTTCGTTGGTGGTGGCTCGAGGAGATGCATGTGGCACTTTGTACAAGATGAGTTCTAAGGTGTGTAATTATGGCTAAATACAGTAGAAGATAATTCTTCACCAAATTTATGGCATCGGAGGCTAGAAAATATGAGCGATAAAGGATTGAAATTATTGGCAAAAAAGTCCCTCATTCCATTTGCCAAAGGGAAACCATTAACCCCTTGTGAGTACTCTTTAGCAAGCATCAAAGAGTTTATTTTATAAAAACTTCTAAAAGAAAATCAAAATTGCTAGAATTGGTTTATTCTAATGTTTGTGGTCCTACTGAAGTAGAATCTATTGGTGGGAATAGATATTACCACTTTTGTTGATGATGCTTTGCGAAAGATTTGGGTTTATTTTTTTAGAACAAAAAAACAGGTGTTTTAGTTGTTCCAACGACTTCATACATTGGTGAAAAGGGACACGGGAAAACCTTTGAAATGCCACCGTACTAACAATGGAGGCGAACATACATCGATAGGGTTTGAGAAGTATTGTATTGAGCATGGGGTTCGACATGAAAAGACAATATCGGTAACTCTTCAATATAATGGTGTGGCTGAGTGTTTGAATCATACTATTGTTGAGAAGGTGTGGTGCATGCTGAAATTGGCAAAGTTACCTAAGCCCTTATGGGGAAAAGCAATTTGTACATCCTGTTATCTCATCAATAGATCTCCATCAGTTTCTTTGGAGTTTGATATACCAAAGAATGTGTGGACCAAAAAAGAGAGTCTTATTCTCATTTGAAAGTGTTCAAGTGTAAGGCTTTTGTGCATATTCCAAAAGAGCAGAGGGAAAAGCTTAATGACAAAAAATGCCTTCTATACTTGTTGGCTACAAGTTATAGGACCCATAAAATAAGAAGATGATCAAGAGTTGAAATGTAGTGAGACACATTTGTGACTCCTTACTTAACTCCAGATTCTCCATCAAATGGTGCTACTGATGAGAGAAATGAAGACCATGAGAAACCAAATTATCTTGAGGAACCAGGAAATGCTAATGGTAAAGATTGTTTTATTGGAGATACCAAGGGTAATGAGCCAAATCTCATTCTAAGAAGGTCATCACTAGAATCTCAACCATCAACCAGATATCCCAGTTATAAGTTTGTGCTGATTACTCATTAGGGGGAGCTTGAGATCTTTCAAGAAGCTCAAACCCATGGCGATAAAGACAAGTGGATGAAAGCAGCCATGGATGAAGAAATGAGCCCTCTTCGAAAGAATGACACTTATGAATTGGTTGATCTTCCTAAGGGTAAAAAGGCGTTGCAGAACAAATGGGTGTTCAAACTGAAAAAGGATGGTGACGAGTTTGTGAAGTACAAAGCTTGTTTAGTGGTGAAGTGCTTTGGTAAGAAGAAGGGGACAAACATTGATGAGATTATCTCTCCTATCATGAAAATGAGTTATATCCGAGTTGTGTTAGGGTTGGTAGCCAACTAGAATCTCGAGATTCAGCAGTTAGATGTGAAGACAATTTTTCTTCATGGGAACTTGGAAAAAGAAATTTACATGCTCTAGCCAGAGGGATTTTAAGTAAGAGGGAAAGAACAAATGATTTTTAGATTTTATAATAACATCTATGGGTTAAAGCATGCACCAAGGCAGTAGTACAAGAAGTTTGATTCCTTTATTATGGACCATGACTACAATAGAACAGAGACAGATCATTTTGTTTATTTTTGAAAGTTTCCCAATGGTAACTTCGTTATTCTTTTACTTTATGTTGATAATATGCTAATTATTGGCCAAGATGTGAAGATGATTAGTAGGTTCAAGATGGAATTAGCTAAGTCTTTTGACATGAAGGACTTAGGTGATGCTCGTCAGATTTTGGGCATGTAGATCATTCGTGATAGAAAATCCAAGTAGTTATGGCTGTCACGAGAAAAATATATTGAACAGTGCTTGGGTAGTTCAATATGAGAGATGCTTAGCCAGTTAGCACACCCTTCGCTAGTCACTTCAAGTTAATCAAGAAAGATTATCCATCCACTAAAGAAGAGCAGGAGCATAAGCCATTTGTTCCATACAGCTCCTCAATAGTTAGGAGTTTGATGTATGCCATGTTGTGTACACGACCAGATATAGCTCATGTAGAGGGGATTGTGAGTAGATTTTCTCTAATCAAGGAAAAGAGCATTGGAAAGTAGGGACATGGATTCTTAGGTATTTAAGACGTAACTCCAAATTATGTTTGAGATTTGGAGCTTCAGCACCAGTTCTCGAGGGTTTCACTGATGCTGATATGGCCGAAGATTTTGATAATCGAAAATCAACTTTTGGTTGCTTGTTCACATTTATAGGGGAGCTATGTCTTGTTAGTCTAAACTGTAGAAGTGTGTGGCTTTATCTACCACTGAAGCCGAGTATATTGCTGCTATTGAAGCTACGAAGGAGATGCTTTGGATGAAGAGATTTCTTCTTGAGCTTGTCTTGTCTTAAGAAGAATATATTGTATGGTGTGATAGTCAAAGTGCTCTAGATTTGAGCAAGAATTCTACTTATCATGCCTGCATAAAACACATTGATTTGAGATTTCATTAGCTACGATATGTAGCAGATAACAAATTGGCGAAGCTGTAGAAAATTCACACTAAGAAGAATCTCTCTGACATAATGATCAAAGTGTTGCACAAAGAAAAGTTTATGTTTTGCACGAGTTGACTGGTATGAGCTCCAACTGAGTCGATTGACAATTGGGCCCTGAGCTAGAGGGGGAGATTGTTGTGCAGACAGCTCAATGGCAATTAATTGCCTACTTGGACTAGTTGAATGACCATTAATGTTTTTTCAAGGCATTTTAATATGAGTTAATGGTTGTTTGGAAAGTCACCTTGAATTTCAAAGGTGACTCTTGGAGACATACACTAGTGAGAAGTTTTGAGAAGCTGTTGGATGCTTCTCTTGTGGTATATTGGTGTCCAAAGTTGCATCAGCTATCAAAAAAAAGGGGTGATAGAAAAGAATTGCAGTTTATAAAAGAAGAGTCTTCTTGTGTGAGTTGAGTCGATAGGGAAACTCTTGTTGTAATTTGTACACCCCATATTTAATATAGTGGATTTTGGAGATCAGACTGTAGACGTATAGAAAAATTACCGAACTACGTAAATCTTTGTGTTCTTGTGTGATTTTTGATCCATCTCTCTATTCTTGTCTATTTTTCTAAATTTCATTTCGCCTTTGCTATTCATTTTTATTTCATGGGCCCAACAGAAGAAGTCTTAATATACTTTGACGTTTATGTGAACTCCACTATTTTACTGAAATAGAAACTTATTTTTTAAAGTAGGTTATCATGCATTGGGAGTGAGCCAGAGCCAAAGGTTAAAAAAGACTTATCAGTCATTCGGTAATAGATAACTTAAAATAAGAAATTATTTACAAGGAGGAAAAGGTTCCTATCGTACGTTAGCGGGGAAGTTAAAATCAGTCCTTGGTATAATCTTCCAATTCAATATATGTCAATGTTCAAAGTGCTGTGAACTTTAAAATTTAAGTGCCTCGTAAAAAGTAAACTTAAAAGTTACAAAAATTCTAAACTGCAACATGAATACTTAATGTTGACTGAGTTTGTAATTATTTTGGTTAGCATTCACATGCACCGATGTGACTCCTCCAAGATCATCATCAACCCCACTGTTAGCCCCACCTTAACGCCACCTATGCAAGCACTGCCACTACTACCACCACCACCACCACCATAACCTGCCAACTACCACAATTGCAACCACTATTGCAACTATCACTAGCTGCCTCTTCCACTACCAACTCAGCCACCATCACTACAGACTTGCAAATTAACTAATATATGTCTGATGAATCCTTTCAATTTATTACAATAAATGCAATAAGTAAAACACTAAATAATCAACACTAGATATACTTGCACAACCTCAAAGTAGGTAGAAAAATCATGGGATCAAGGGAAGAATGCACTATCAATAAAAGTAACAGATACAAGAGTTCCTCAGAATCCTATCGTGAATCTACCACCCGGATGTCGAACTCGTTGTCAAATCCTTGTGACCCGCTTTGTGAAACTTTTCTCGTGCCTCGACCTCTTCAATCAACCCGGAGTCCACTGAGCCTTCAACGGTGACTTCGAACAACTTTAAAGGACTTTGTTCTTCAAGTTTAATTGATTTGCAAACCATAACTTTTTTGTAATGCATCCGCACACAATGAGAAGTCAAACTAAGCAATTGTCCATTGTCAAGAGAGAAGATAGAAGAATCTCCCCCTTAATTAAAAACCATCTTATATCAAGAATTGAACTTTTTATGTGCTTTCATAGGCAGCTTTCACAAAACTAAGCATGATATCCTTCTCCACGCTCTAATTCCCTTTGTTCAAGGTGGAAATTTTGATTTTTGGGCATTGTAGCTTTCACTCATTGTCCAAAGGTAGCTCTTTCCTCCAGTTATATTTATTTTACTTTGCACACAATGGAAGGGGAGGAAAGAAAAAAGCATTTAATGTACATAATGTGACAAGGACAAGCTACTATAATTGGTTAATCTCATAGCACATTGGAGCTAAAGAATACAGGCATAACAATTATCTTGACAATTCATGAATATAACAATAATCGTCAATCTATTCAGTGCATGAAGTGCTTGTGAGAACAAAGTGATCACCGAGATTATGAAATCAAAACATCAAGATTATTTCAATCACCAAGTTCTCACATTAAGTTGACCAAAGCAATGCATGATTGAGTGAATATATAACACATAATCAACTACATAAACTTTGAAAGTGAGAATTCAAGAAGACATCCATATTTTTTAACTATAAAGACAAAAACAAAGCTAGGTAAAGGCACACACACCAACCGAGTTTTAAAGGTAACCAAAGTGGGAGAGATAAAGAGGTTTTGTAAAAAAATCGCTTTTTGAATTTTTGTGGGAACATAGGCTCTCAAATCACTATTTTTTACCAAAATGTTTTGTCAAATTGAGTTTTTTATCAGTTTTGGGCAAATTGAGTGTGAACATGGCATTAGGAATCCTAGTTCCCCTGTTTTACTCAACTTTCTCCTTTTTGAATGACTTATCATTCCATGGCATGGCTGATCCTTTCTTATTCTGTTTGTTTTGAAAATTTGTTTAACGGAACAAGGGAAAACCATATAGCTTAAATCACAAAGGTATGCTGTGACCTTTCACACCACAATAATGACAAGTAAAAATAAACTTTTCCTTTTTCACTATTTCAACCTCTTGACTAGCAAACTTTTGAGAATTTTTTGGAACGTACAAAGTTTGAGTTTTAGGAAACATACCTCCACCGTTTGTAGGTTTAACAAAAATGGTTTTACCTCCACTTGTCGATGTTGATGCATTCCCATGATAATCGAACCCTGTGTGGTCACTTGCTATCTTCTGACCACCAAGAATATCCTCCAGCAATCTACAACCAGTGTAAAACTCTTTGAATAAGAATTCGACCTATCCAATTTAGATTTTAGTTTGGCCAATTCAGATTCAAGCAAGGATTTAGATTCATGACTATCACAAATTTTCAATTCAAGCCTAGTGCACAATTGTTTGGCCTCACTTAATTCACAAGCAATTTTTTGTTTTTCCACAAGACAACCCTTAAGTTGTTCAAAACAAGTATCATTATCAGATTTCATTTGAATCAAATTCGCATGAGCCTCAGAAAGCTCTTGAGCTATTTTCGTGCACTCAGTCTCCTGGTTCCTTAACTTAGCAGATAACCTCTTATTCACTTTATTCAATCTCAAGTACTTTTCGCAGAGCTTGTCATATGAATCTTCCAGAGTCCGTAAAGCTTGAACACTTTTGAGAATTTTCACCATCAAATTTTGACACACTACCATGAGAGTGGACAGACGTGGCAAAAGCAATGAAATTTTTGTCATCTCCACTACTCTCGTCTTCCTCATCACGTGCGTCTTCAAACTCATTCATATCATCCCATGTGGTGACAGTAAATACCTTCTTTTTCTTATTTTTGTCAAGTCACTCTTGGCAATGTGCCCATAAGATTTGCGTTCATAGCATTGAACTCCCTGGACATGGTTTCTTCCATTCTTCTTCTCACTACTACTCTTGGACTAAAACTTGTTCTTATCATTCCCCTTTTTATTTTGAAAAACATTAGTTTTTGGCTTTTGCTTTTTGTAAAAGTTTTAAATTTCTTTACAAACAAAGCCATCTATTCTGGATTAAAATCATCATCATCCAAATTTGGATTGTCTATCTTAGTGATAGACAAGGCTACAACTTTATTTTTTTGAGTTTCTGAATGAAAATTAGACTAACGAAGCCCAGATTCGAAGGTTTGGAGATTACCAACCAACTCTTGAAGTTTTAAAGTATCAAGGTTCTCATGATCCTCAATAATCATGACCTTAGTGCGAACATCTTTGGTTGGTGATCTCAAAATTTTCTTAACTAGTTTATCTTGGGAAATGACTTTGCTTAGGTTATGACAAGCAATCACTATGTTACTCAATTTGGTGTAAAATTCATCAAATGACTCATTCTTTGCATGACAGTTAATTCAAAATCAGTCATGAGCCTTTCAAGTTTTGACCTTTTAACCTTTTCGATACCCACATAAGTAAAACAGAGAATGTCTCATGCCTCTTTATCGGTATCACACATAAAGATTCATATGAATTAATCTGGTGAGATACCATTATAGAGAGTGTTTAAGGCTTTGTTGGTCCACCCAGCCATATCAAGTTCATATTTAGTCCAACTCGTTACAAGCTTGGGTATGGAAACCCATTCAGTTACCATGACCAAAAAAGTATAATCATACGTCACAGTCGACCAAACATGTCATCAATAGATTTCAAAAAAATTCTCATGCTAGAAAATTATTTGCCTGAAGCATTGGGGGATTAGCAGTCGAATAACCTTCTTCTGGAAAATCTGTAACTACGAATTGACTTGTTGATTTTTAAATCAAAAATATCTGTGCAACCGGCTCTAATACCAATTTAAGAAATAATCCTAGATGTAGATTTGTCAATTAGCCCATATATATCTAATGAATCTACTCAATTTTTTACAATAAATGTAGTAAGTA
>BRYE01000007.1:7363618-7368618 GCA_030159115.1 Actinidia arguta var. hypoleuca
AAAGTCTCGGGATTGATCGTTCTAACCAATTTCGGGTCTCGAAATTCCAAGGGTGAGAAGTTTATAACTCAAATCTGTCGACTACGTTTCGAGTCTCGGATTCGGAAGATTTAACAATTAAAATCAAGTGTTCCTTTGAAACTTCAAGTTCTAGATTAAAACAGTTTGTTTGATTCAAAGATAAATACTATTGATCCGTGCAGCGTATATACTAAGTATGGACTCATGCATAAACGTTACCAAATATAGTAAACATCCAAGTTTTCGAAGATTTCTAGATCAAAGAAGTAAAGGAACAATAAAATCTAAATAGTTGACCTTGAAAACTAATATCTAACCTCCCTTGTTCATCCAAGACATTCAATCGGTCTTTACAATTAATCCCAAGATTTGGAAAGTTAGCTACTCATCTCTATTTATGGAAAGAAAATAAAATTACTTGAAAACAACCCACTAATATTGAAATTACACTAAGAAACAAGAACAAATTCGAATTTAAAACAAGAGAATGTAAAACTTTAGAATTTCAATGAAAATCTAAGTGATTACAACAAGGATTGAAAGAAAACTTACACACATCCAAGCTATTCTAGTCGAAAAGCATCAAAAACCCTAATTAGTCGCCGCCTTTAAGCTCTAAAATATCTCTGATGTCTTTAAAATTATAATAAATGATTGTATTTATAAGTTTAAGATCGAAACCCTAGAGATTTGCCCGAATTTGGCCCAGGCGTTCGAACGTCAAAACGGGCGTTCGAACGCCACGCCAAATCTTGCTCAACTTAAACTGTAATTTTGACCATCTTCCAGCTACATTCAGCCAATGTCTATTAGACACAAAGTTGTATATATTGAAGTCTTCTTTCCAATGGTAAAAAAATAAGCTCAATAGGACTTTGGAGTCAAAAGTTATGGCCAAAATACCAAAACAGGTTTCAGCAGAATTCCAGATTTTGCCTTGGCGTTCGAACACCAGGCCAAAATTTGGAATTCTTCCCTCTGGACGTTCGAACGCCTAACAGAGGCGTTCGAATGCCAGATTTTTCTCATTTTCATATTTTCTTGATTTTGAGGCCCTTCGGAGCCAAAATGATCGATGCCCGTTAGACGCAAACATTTGTAATTTGACGAGATCTTTCCAACGGTGCAAGAATCAGGTTAATTGGACTTCCGTAGAAAAATATGACCCCGTTTCGCGAGATTTTGCACAATGGAATTCCTGCCGGCGGACCCGGATCATCTTTAACGCTCTAATTTTGTCTCTTTAGCATCAATAACTTGAAAAGACAACTAATTCGGGATTATTCATAATATACAACTAATATAATGCAATTATTCCTATTCTACGGCTAACAATGGGTATATTAGAGACCTATGATTGCACTTTTAAGGTACAATCACACACCCCACTAACCTTTTGCTAGTCCCTAGCAAAATTAAGACACGAAACATAATCTCCGCTTTCGTAGGAGTCCCGGGTGTATTTAGCATATGCACCAAGCCTTTAAACCCCTAGGTTACCCCAGTGGACGAGTGGTGTCTCGTGAGGGTTTCCAGTGATGACACCCATAAACATCGACTCATGTCATGTCAAAAAGATATAGAGATATGATAGGCATGCAATAACTCCATTCAGAAGAATTTTCGATCCCCTTAAATTATGAATCATGCAAGTTAAAGGCATAAAATATCGAAGATAGAAATCACATTGAGGTACACTATCCATAACATATACTCTATCATCCCAACACATGCAAGTGTATCATTTACGCTTCAATTCCAAGTCTCACAAGACATACACTCATCTCAAAAATTTTGAACACACAAGGTTCTCTCGTTTGAAATGCTCGCCTTAAGAGTAAATGTATAAGATATGCGAAACGAGCAGTTTCCTTCATCAAAAATCATTAAATCGTGAGTATATCGACTTGGCATAGCTTCGTGAAAGAACATTCACAGTTCAAATAACAACTAGAGATTTGACATTTGAAGACTTATACAGTTTCGAGTTAATGACTCATGGAATTCCGGATATGATAGGCCATGAAGAAGAAAAGCCGCGAATGGGGAATGAAATGGAACTTTGACACGTGCATTGCGCACTACACATGATGACAATAAGGCACTCACTTCTAACTCCCACTTTACAACAATATTTAACTTTTCAACTCCTTTCATCAATCAAATTTTTTTTTTTTTTTTTTTTTTACTCCATACAACTTCCACATGGTTATAAGCAATGCATCATCTTAGCATTGACATACATTTCAAGATTATGTGTATACGTGTATCGAGATAAAGAAGTAAACATGAACGGCTCGAAAGAAATGAAATGGTCTTAAATTAGAATCTGGAGAACCTCAAGTCAAAACCTCAAGAATGTATAAGATGTCAAGAACTCCACCTATTACTCAACTTGCAAATCAAAAATTAAAAATATCGAAGCTATTCAAGCAATGGAGGTTAAACAAAGTTCCTTGAGTAAACGTAAATCACTCTGAAAAACGATCATTAGGCTCTAAACTCACAAGGCACAATCTCCACTTTAAGGATACGCAGGCATGCGAGAAATACAAAAGAAGTCACATAACATGGTAGTGTACAACGATGTAGACCCTCTCTTATGATGGATTTATGACAAAAACTTGCAATTCATCAGAACACAAAGGTGAATCAATTGTTCATCCAAACTTAGTTTAATGTATGACTCAACGTATCTCATTACAAGATTGTAATGATATGAATAAATCGATGGTTCGTCTCAAATAAACCCAACACATCCTTTAACAATTAAGACTAAAATCTATTTAGCTTCGGAATGCGAAAAGTCATAAGCTGTTAAAATAGAACCAGAAATCCGACCTATTTTGGATGAGTTCAACTCACATTGGTTGAATAGAAACCTGTCTCAAAACTCATTAAAATTATCCACAATTATACATCAAACCAAAATACTTGAAACAAAGTCATCCATCCAATTATCAAAAACTAATATCCAAAAGTCAACATCCAAAAACAGTTATGTATCCCAAACAAAACAAATACAAAACAAGAGTTTTAGACTGGACAGTAAACATCTAGACCTAAACACAACAGTCTAAACTCGTAAGGATCAGTCATCCCCATCATCATCGCCTCCAGCTGGCGGCTGTCCTCTCATCATCATCGCGAACATCTCCTAGAGGATGGCAGTGTTTCTCTCAACATGGTCCTCAATATTCTTCAACCGACCATCGGTCGAAGTAATGAAGGCGTCTAACTTCTGCCCTTGCTGCTCCACAGCCACTTGCAAACTTGCAATATCAGCCGCAGACATCTGTCCCGATCCTCCTTCAGCACTCGTTTTTCTCCTTAATTCTTCTACCTCTTTCTTTCTCTTCTTTTGCCCCTCCGACCGACTTAGAGTGGTATCATCTATGGGGGTATCCTGGTCTTGGGTGATGAGGCCGCAGGGAAACTTGGCTCTTGAGTCTTTAATCAGTTTAGTGAGCAAGCAAGTGAATGGAATGGATCCCTTAGGGTTAGGGTATGTATAGGCATGGTAAAGCTGCATAAACATGAATCGGGGCAAGTTAATGGACTTCCCCGTCCCTATAGCCCAAAGCAACTGATCCCTAGCCAAGCTCATGTCAACGGTCCTCTTCAACGGCATCAAGGAGTGGCAAGAAAATAGGAAGAGGATAAGGTACCGAGCGGTCAACTTCTGCTTACTACATTGTACCTCTCCATCCCACGTTTCTCCCCTTTTTAGTAGTTCATTACAAATAATCGACAAGGGAGGGGCTCCTACATCAGGGTATTCAAAATCAGGATTCTCCACTCGCCCTAAGCCATAGTAGTGTGCAAATGTGTCAGGAGTCAGAATGATCTCCTTCCTCCGAACCCAAGATACTATCCTCTCATTCCCCTTTTCAGCTATCGGGGAAGATATATTTTCCATAAATTCGGCGCAGAGGGTCACAATACACTCCCCTTTGAAAGAAGCTAATCCTAACCAACCTCGATTAGTAAATTCCCTATCCCAACCAAAATTGCCAAAAGCATTGAGCCTTATTTCCCGCTCTATTACTGCCCCATTCTGCACCCAAGTTTTCCTATAAGCATTCTCCGCATGCACTCCTATAAACCTCAAAGCATCGTAGCCCTCTCTGGAAGAGCCAGCTTCTTGCTTACCCTTGGCCGTGTTTATGGCCGTGGTTTTTGTTCTTGGAGTGCCCTTGGAAACCTTATCACCACCCTCCATATTCAAACAAAAATCACACACACCTGCAAAACAAGCATAACACGACACATGACGCTTATTCACAAAAATTCAACATAATGCACATGTGGCGCAAGAAATGCTTCTAACGCTAAAAGGCTTAAAACAAGCTATCATTGTGCTTGGAATTAAACTATGAAACCTAACATGCCTTATTTAGCGCCCACCAACATCAACTTATGGCATTTGGATCCTCCAAGCATTTCACCGAACACTTGGTGTGTATGTGTTTTGGCGAGGAGAGGAAATAAAAAGGTTCAAAAGCGTGACATCACCAATGCTCTCTATGAAGCATAGAGACCGTTTGAAATTCATTTGAATCCAATTGGTCTCTAAATTTACTCAAAAACGTCATAGAGGCATTTCATCGAACACATGGTGTGCGTGGAATTGGAGGGTGTTCCTAGGGCCTTAAACTTGATTTCAATTATCACAAATCAAGCACAACAACAACTTATTCCATTTCAATTCAAACTCCTAAAAGAAATTCAATGCAAAGCCTAGAGTTTGATATACAATGAGATCTAAAAACTATGTATTTAGGGAAAACCAAAAACTAAAGAGAGATGGAGGGTTTGTTTACCTTGAGTGTAATGAGAGGACAAATGTTGTCCAAGTATAGCCTAAAGGAAGCCTTAGGTGAGATCAAAGTGCAAATGGGAGAAGCCTCTTCTCTCTTGGATCTATGCTCTCTCTCTCTCTCTCTCTCTCTTGAAGGAAAGGAAATGAAATGAAAAAC
>BRYE01000007.1:7373618-7376118 GCA_030159115.1 Actinidia arguta var. hypoleuca
AACCCGGGTTATATGTATTGGAGTATGGATTGTTCCCACTCCTCTGATTTTGGTAACCCCCTTGAAATTGGCCAACCGCATTTACTTGGCCATGAAGTGCTTCCCTCACCCCCGGTATGACTGGACATGAGGCCGTGTCATGGTCCTGTGTATTACAAACTAGACACAATGAGGGTGTCTCAAGCGGTATGGACGTGGTGGCCTTGGAAGTTTCCAAAGCCTCCAACTTGCGTGTAAGCGACGTGACCTTAGCTTGTAGGTCCTCTACCTCTCCTAATTGGTATTTTTCTCCAACATGAGGGTTTGTGGGTTTGTTTGTGAAACTTTGAGCCCCCATGAAATTTTGAGTCCCTGCACTACCCCAATCTTTTGCCATGTTGGCATTGACCCAATCCCTAGTCAAATTGGCTAGATAGTCAAAGTAATTGGATGCCTCAGTGGGGTTTTTATCGGGATAGGTTCCTGCGCACATAGATTCTATAAACATCTTCAATTGAGGGGTCAATGAAGAGTAGAATGTGTTTATCGTGTGCCACTCGGGAAAACCATGATGTGGACATGTGAACAATAGATCTTTGAACCTCTCCCAACATTGGAAGAAAGTCTACCCATTGTTCAGTGCGAATTGAAAGATGGCACGTCTTAGTGCCTCCGTGCGATTTTCGGGAAAGAATTTTTTCAAAAACTTTCCCTGAAGTGTATCCCATGAAAGTATGGACATAGGCCTCAATGAATTGAACCACATCTTGGCCTTGTCCTTAAGAGTGAATGGAAACAATTTTAAGAGCAAAATCTCCCGAGGGCATGCGTTATCTTGGAAAAGAGAGCATGCAATCTCAAAATCTGAGATATGAGTGTATGGTTGTTCTAAGTCTAAGCCATGAAACTGAGGCATGGCTTGTAGCATTCCCGATTTAAGATTGAGTGTGGCGTGATGTGCGGGAATTACTATGGCAGATGTGGGTATTTGCCTGAGAGGGTTCATGTAATCCCTCAAGGTACGGATTTGGGCTTCTACTTCCCCAACGTTACTCCCCCCCTCATTCCCATTGTTCTCGTTTTCTGGGGGAGGTCCCGGTAAATCATTAAGGTTTGCCATGGGTATGGGTCCTAAGTCAACCACTAAGGGGAAATGAGGTAAGTTGGTTGGAGTCCGACGAGGAGGTAATGGAGTTAAAGAGCCGGGTGGAAGGTTCCGCAAAGGATCAATTCTGACAAGACGCTGTGTGTGATCTCTAAGAAAATAGGTCATACAAATGCAATGTACACATAAATGAAATACAGTCCTTCCGAACCTCCAATCTCCACAGTTATATCAACTTTGTTGCCAACAAAAATATTTAAAAGCAACCCATCCAATCCTCCAATCTCCACATACAAGGCAAAACCACCAATAAGCAATTAGCAAATAGCCTAGCCGCCTCTAGTTCCGCCTCCTATCTACAATATGCCTAGACCCCTAAAAAGTTAAAAACAAAAAAAATCCTAATATGCTAACACAAAAAGGATGGAACGAAGTTACCAATGGCCTTAGCCGACGATTCCTCCGCTATTGTAGGTTGATGGTGAAGCAATCCGCTAAAATTTGTATTGACTGAGGTTCGTGTTCAAGCACGCCTCTTGCAATTACTTGTGCAAAGCAAAGCTCCCCGGCAACGGCGCCAAAACTTGAACTCGCGCCAACTGTGTACGCTTGAAAATGATCCCAAGTGAAGGCCGACGGAGTAGTATAACTCGGAGTACGAGGTCGAACCACAAGGAGCGATGTGCATAAGAACGTAAGAACTATCGCACGCCTCTCGGTCGCTTACAAAGTCCTAACTGACTTCTAACCAATTTCGGGTCTCGGAATTCCAAGGGTTAGAAGTTTATAACTCAAATCTGTCGACTACATTTCGAGTCTCGGATTCGGAAGATTTAACAATTAAAATCAAGTGTTCCTTTGAAACTTCAAGTTCTAGATTAAAAAAGTTTGTTTGATTCAAAGATAAATACCATTGATCCGTGCAGCGTATATACTGAGTATGGACTCATGCATAAACGTTACCAAATATAGTAAACATCCAAGTTTTCGAAGATTTCTAGATCAAAGAAGTAAAGGAACAATAAAATCTAAATATTTGACCTTGAAAACTAATATCTAACCTCCCTTGTTCATCCAAGACATTCAATCGGTCTTTACAATCAATCCCAAGATTTGAAAAGTTAGCTACTCATCTCTATTTATGAAAAGAAAATAAAATTACTTGAAAACAACCCACTAATATTGAAATTACACTAAGAAGCAAGAGCAAATTCTAATTTAAAACAAGGGAATGTAAAACTTTGGAATTTCAATGAAAATCTAAGTGATTACAACAAGGATTGAAAGAGAACTTACACACATCCAAGCTATTCTAGTCGAAAAGCATCAAAAACCCTAATTAGTCGCCGCCTCTAAGCTCTAAAATATCTCTGATGTCTTCAAAATTACAATAAATGATTGTATTTATAGGTTTAA
>BRYE01000007.1:7383618-7386118 GCA_030159115.1 Actinidia arguta var. hypoleuca
CAATTAAGGAGTAATTAATTTTGAAGATTTAATTGTGATAATTTTAATTAGGCAATTTAGTTGCAAATCAATTCACCCCCCTCTCGGTTTGTCATACGGAGTAACAATTGGTATCAGAGCAGGGCTCTAAATTTCAAACTTAACCGTCTAGGAGTAGATTCATGACAAACCCATTAGAAAAAATTTTTGCCGAGGAGCATTCGATATTTAGTCCACCGATGTTTGATGGCATAAATTATGCTTATTGAAAGGCTAGAATGAGAGTATTCATTCATGCCAATGATTATAGATTATGGCATATTATTATTAATGATATAGATATAAATGATTCTAATTATATTTATCTAAATGTCACCGTCATTAAAATATTATATAATGTATTAAATTCTCATATACTTAATAGATTTAGCTCATGTACATTGGCTCATAATATTTGGAAGAAATTAGAAAGTATTTATGAACATAACTTGTATGAGCATGTATATGTAGATATTATTGAATCTAATGATATTTCTCCAAAGATTCTCTTGGATGAAAATGTTATAGATACTAACTAAGAATCGAAAAAAATAAAGTTGAGTATAAGTAAGTAAAGAGGATTTACATCTAAAACTCACTCATGAAAAGGTAGAGGAAAATATCAATGATATAGTCAAATCATACTTAATGTCAAATAAAAAAGAAGAAGATTACAATGAGGTATCCTATACTCATTCTTTTTCAAATGATAGTTTTGATGATCATTCATCTTTATATTATGAAAATGATGTTGTTAATGATCATATGACATATGATGAATTACTAGATGTATATGATGAATTATATGTTCAATCAAAGAAAATTGCGTATAAAAATAGTATTTTAAAGAAACAAGTTACATCTCTTATGATTGAATTAAAAATTTTTAAAAAAGATGCAAATAATTTGAAATGTAAAAATGAAGCATTAAAAAATAAAAATACTATTTTAAAGAATGCATCATATGAAAATATTTTTTAAAAAAATAACAACATAGTTTTAAAAGAACATTTAAAGGAGTTGTCTTTCAATACTAAAAATGAGACTACCAAAGATAAAATTGAAAAATCTTCTACGTCTCATTTTTCATACCATTATTGCGGAAAGAATGGACATATTTCACACACATGCTCTATACGAATAAAATCTAAAAAGTGTGTGAAACAAGTGTGGATGCCTAAAAATATTGTGCATGTTAATAATGTTGAGGCTAGCACACAAGGATCCCATGTAAAAAGGGTACCGAAAAAGAAAATTCAATATTGTGTAGGTGAAAAAACAAAAATGAGAAAAACCAAGAATTTCACGAGAAACACCAAGGATTTCAAGAAAAATACATCAAAGGTGTACAAATCAAGAAAGAAAACTAAGAGCTTGAAGAAGGAAAATTATTCACAGGTGTTCTATCATAAGAGGAGGAAAGAAGTTGCCTACAACAAGGATAAAAAAAAAAAAGAGGCACATTGGCAATCATTATCCCAAGATTGAGGAGAGAATGACATCAAAGTAGTATATCCATCACTCTCACTCAAACAAGAATTTTGAGAAGAAAACCTTATTCACCTACAACGAGCATAATGGGAAAATCACTTGAGCCAAGGTCTCAAATAGGTAGGTGAAAGTATGATCTCCAACACACCCTTGTACTAAATTTTAAAAAAAATATTAAGTGGTGTTGTTAGATAATTGATGCATAATGTGTTAGATTAATCATGTTTTTAATGCCTTACACCTATGCATCCTATATGTCATGATTAGATTATAATTTGTTTATTCATATCATCATGACTATGTAGCATCTATCATCATACTAATGTGCTATTTGATTTATGATAGATTTCTACATCAATAATGATGATTCATGTACTTCTACACCAACCTTTGTGAACAAATTTCATGCTCATGTTTTCCTAGACTATATCAAGCGCTATGAAAATTGCTTTGGGATGACTCAAAATATGTTCAATTAATTCACATGTGATAAAATACTTAACTAACTCAAAATAGCCTTGAACAAATTTGTTTTAAAGTATATACATGGATTGATAAAACGAATTAGAATTGCAAGAACTAAATTCACTAGTTCACATCCTTGAAGAAAAACAAAAATGCTTTTAAAATTAAATCTGCACATGGTTTAAAATGATATTCGTAACCTTATGCAAGTCATATTCAATGTAGATTTACATATTTTTAAAATAAAGTTATGAATTTTGATGATTACAATTGACTAAAAATAAATTGAGATGTAATTCTTATTGAAAAGCCTTGAAAAACAACAATGGGCTCAAATATGGTTATGCATATAAGTAAAATGAATGTCACAACTTTGTACAAGTTGTATTTCATATATGTGTGTGTGTGTGTGCCCGCGCGTGCGCGCATACATAAGTGATGAAAGTGATAACTAAACACTTAAAAAAAATTGAGAAGAAGTAAAAGAAGACTGTGAACTGATATAAGCAAAATAGAGGATGCCTCT
>BRYE01000007.1:7391118-7393618 GCA_030159115.1 Actinidia arguta var. hypoleuca
GAATGAAAAAGTGGTCGGGTGGATGGGTCACTGTTTAACTGTCAGGTCAAACTGAACTCGAACTAAGACATCATAATATTTTGTAAATATAAATATAAAATAATTTTATTTGCCACTACATTAACTATCATAATATTAAAAAGTTGAAAAGCCATTCAGGAAAAATAAAAAGTAAAGGTATAAAAGTTAAAAGAGAATTAAAAAGTCATAACATATATTATAATATACATTTTAAATTATAAAATGTATGTAGGCTAGTTAGCATAGGGTACTACATGAAACCTTGAGATCGATTTGCTTGATAAATAAATTGAGCATAAATATATTTTTAATTTCAATTTTTTTAAGAACTAGCTAGTCGTATTGATGAGCTTATAATATTTAAAATATTCAAGTTACACGAACTCGACTCCTAAACGGTTCAATTAAAACTCATTTAAGATTGATTATCTTAATAAATAAACCAAACTCGAATATTCTGTTAAAATTGGTTAAGTTTTTAAATCAAACCTAATCATTCTGTTATCCAAACGAAATGGTGAGAAAGGACAGCGTGCTTTCGTAGTGGCTTACGTCAGTTGGAGAACAAGAATTCAATATGCTTGCAGACAAAGAAGTAAAGCAGTAGAACATGAGTCAGAGTTGGCAGATTTGAATACGCAATTAAAGTGATTTGAATACACATACCTGCACTTTGTCCCACCCCTGACACAAACATGCACTTTGTCTCCTTACGAAATGGCCAAACTACCCCATCTCTCTCTCATCCCTTCACTCCCTCTCTCCCTCGCTCGCTCTCGCTCTCGCTCTCTCGCGTTTTTTTAATTTTTGTATTTATTTTTTTCAGTTTTTTTTATTTTGTTTTTTTTTACCATTAATTTTTTTTATTTTTTTATTTTTTTTCCATTATTTTTTCTTTTTTTTTCATTTTTTATGAATTTTTTTATTTTTTTATCAATTTTATTTTTCTTTATGGATAATTTTTTTTTATTATATGTTTATAATATTTTATTTATTTTTAATTGTAGTTTTTGGGAGATATTATTTGTAAAATTTTAAAAAAGTATAAAAATATGGGTTGTGTGATAATTTAAAAAGAGAATGAGATTATGACATGTATTAAAAAATAATAATAATAATAAATAACAAAAAATGAATCAAATGGTATTAAAAAATAAAAAAAAAATTTATAAAAATAAATAAATAAAAAGAGTATTAAAAAATAATAATAATAAATAAATAAAATAAAATAAAAGGATATTAAAATAATAAAAAAAAAAATAAAAGTTAATGGCAAAATAGTAGTAATAACAAAGTGAAAAGAAAAAGAAAAAAGGGTATTAAAAGAAAAAAAAAAGTAAAAAAAAAAAAAAAAGAATAAAAGTTAATGACAAAATAGTAGTAATAACAAAATAAAAAAAAATAAAAATAAAAGGGTATTAAAACAAAAAATAATAATTAATAGTAAAAAAGAATAAAGAATAAAAGTTAATGGCAAAATAGTAGTAATAAAAAGTGAAAAAGAAAAAAAGAATAAATGGGTATAATAAAAAGTGAAAAAGAATAAAAGAATAAAACGTATTAAAAAAAAAAATTTAATGACAAAATAGTAGTAATAAAAAGTGAAAAAGAATAAAAAGGGTATTAGAAGAAAAAATAATTAAAAAATTTAATGGCAAAATAGTAGTTTGAATGAAGAAGTAAGGGCAAAAATAAAAAAAAAAATAAAAAAATATTAATCAAATCAAGAGAGTGGATGTCAGGGAGGGTTAGAAAATAAATTTTCTTTTTTCACAAGGCTAAAGGAAATTTATTTTCACACACCCCTTGACACATCCCCTCTTGATTTGATTAATACTTTTTTTTCCTACTTCTTCATTCAAACTACTATTTTGTCATTAATTTTTATTATTTTTTTTTCTTCTAATACCATTTTTATTCTTTATTTCTTTTTCACTTTTTATTACTACTATTTTGCCATTAATTTTTATTTTTTTTATTTTTTTTTCTTAAAATACTTTTTATTCTTTTTTTCTTTTTTACTTTTTATTATTCCCTTTTATTCTTTTTTTATTTTTCACTTTTTATTACTACTATTTTGCCATTAACTTTTATTCTTTATTCTTTTTTACTCTTTATTATTATTTTTTCTTTTCATACCCTTTTATTCTTTCTTTTTTTCACTTTGTTGTTACTACTATTTTGCCATTAACTTTTATTCTTTTTTTTTTCTTTTAATACCCTTTTATTTTATTTTTTTCACTTTGTTATTACTACTATTTTGCCATTAACTTTTACTCTTTTTTTATTATTATTTTTTTTAATACCCTTTTATTCTTTTATTCTTTTTCACTTTTTATTATTATTTTTTTAATATCTTTTTTATTTATTTATTTTTGTTACTTTTTATTATTATTTTTTAATACATGTCATAACCTCATTCTCCCTTTAAATTATTATACAACCCATATTTTTATACTTTTTAAAAATTTTATAAATA
>BRYE01000007.1:7398618-7401118 GCA_030159115.1 Actinidia arguta var. hypoleuca
AGCTCATTTTAGACTTTCATTCACACCATATTTCCAACAATCCCTCCCTCATGAATAAAAATTTTATGCAGGCTGACTCAAATTGACTCAGACTCAAGAGAATTTTGAGAGAGACAATAGATAATTTCTTCATAGGATAGGTAGCTTTTGGTTTTGAACATTACCTTGTGAGAGCCTGTTAAATTTACTGGCAAACCAGTGAGCGGGTCTGCCTTGAACTGTATCGCAGCCGGTGTAAATATTATTTTGTAAAGCCTCGAACATACAAGGAAGCAGTAAATTGGCCTTGAACCTTCCCTTGTGATAGCCCAACCTCCGGCCCTAATGATGAGACAACGGATAAAGGTATCGTGAAGGAAAATCCAACTTAATTGCTTTACAAAACAAAATACGAACCCACTTACCAAAGGGTTACCCAGAGAGTTAATTGATCTAGCATCGAAATGAATGGGTTTAAAGCCTATGAAAGAGAAATGTATAGTGAAGAAAAATCCAACCTAGTTAACTGGAGATCCCAAGATCTAAGTTCAATTGGACAACCTATTTTCATATATCTAACGATAATCACTGTGGAGTTTTAAAAACTCATACCCGTTCCTATGATGCAACAGTAATTGTGGATAAGGTTAAACATTAGTTTTTAATGACTCTTTGCATTGGTGAGCCAGGCTGGGTATAATGAAATATCAATAAAAAGAAGTTATCTATGTAAGTATGAAGTGGTGTCGCTTCTTAGAAAATTTGAGAGGGCCAAATTTTAAGAAAATACTTGCAAAATAAGGAAAAGTGTTCTAAGGCCAAAATTGACATAACAGTGAGAACTGAACTGCGTCAGAAGAAGTTCTTGCGTGATATCTATTGTCTCAATTTATACCTACGATGGCACATATCAAGGTGGGGCTGCCTACTGGTCTACCAATAAATTTAATAGGCTCTCACAAGGGAAGATTCAAGGCAAAAAACTACTTATCCCATGCAAGAATTATCCATTGTCTCTCTCAAACCTCCTTTGAGTCTGAGTCGATTTAAGTCGATCTATATAAAATTTTTATTCATGGGGGGTTGCTAAAAATGTGGTGTGAATGAAAGCCCAAAATGGGCTAGATTTAACAACTCTCCAAGGAAATGTTAAGAAGCCCAAATGGTAGCCATAAACAGCCCTAAAGACTAGGGTTTATTGAGTCATAAACAGCCCTCTAATAGCTGTTAAGATGGTAGCTATAAACACCCCATGTTTATGGGTGGGAGTTTCATATTTGTAGAGTCATTATTTCTCCTATAAATTGATGGATTATTGTTAAGAGAAAAAATAACAAATACACCACCAACAATAATAATTAGAAGAGCATTTTGAGTTCATTGAGAAAGAGAGAGACATAGGCTTTATCATGTTCATCAAGGTTACTACAGAGGTATTCATGTAGTTCACAGTTTAGCCGTTTTATCCTCTAAGGAAAACACCGACAAAAACTAACAACAACCACGGTAGGCGACGAATTTTGTTTAAAAAGACTACGAAAGCAAGACTTGGCTGACTTGGCCCAATTTACTGTTTATATTTCTGAAATTTTATTTTTTATTCTAATTGTTGCATTTCGTTTATGTAATTTCAATTTATTATAAATGAATAAAATTATTATTTAAAATTTTATATTTTTCGAATTATTTTTACCAACACAACTAACTTTTAGATTTTCCCTTTTCATACTCAAAACTCTTTTTTTTAAAATATGATCCAAATTATTTATCTTGTAGGCCCTGCCATAGAGAAGGTTATTAATGAAAAAAATAGCTTTATCGAATATCTATAAATATAGAAACAAATCGAATTTTGTTTTATAAAACGAACGATTTAAATTTATATTTCCAACCCTAAAACAATTATCAAAATCGTTCATCTCGTAAGCCCTTCAATAGTGAAGATCATCCATGAAAAATATTAACTTCATCGGACATCTAGAAGTACAAGAATAAATCGTATTTTGTTTTATAAAATAGACAATTTAAATTTACAATCATTTGAGCCAATAATTTTATAAAATAAAATACGATTTTATTTATGTATTTATAAAAATGCGATGAAGTTTTTTTTTTTTATAAATAACCTTCATTGAAAAGCCTATAAGTGAAATTCGGATTACAATACCCACACACCCAAACAAAAGCAAGGGCATCCAATTACAATACCAACACACCCACTGTGCTTCTCACGCAAACCTCATTCTTCTTCAAAATGAGTTCAACAAATTACAAAAGAAAGCCTCACGTGGTCTGTGTTCCGTTCCCCGCCCAAGGCCACGTGACCCCCATGATGCACCTCTCCAAGCTCCTCCGATCACGTGGCTTCCACGTGACCTTCGTCAACACCGACTTCAACCACCACCGCCTCATCCGTTCCCATGGCCACGCCTCCGTCGCCGGCCTGCCGGACTTCCGCTTCGAGTCCATCCCCGACGGCCTCCCTCCGGACCATCGCGACGCCACCCAAGAAGTGCCGGCG
>BRYE01000007.1:7406118-7408618 GCA_030159115.1 Actinidia arguta var. hypoleuca
TGAATCGAAGACTAAGAAAAAAAGAAAAAAAACACTTTAAGTTGCTAGACCATTTAAAAGAATCAAATTTTTGTGACCATTTAAACCGCTCCGGTTCGACGGGTTCATGATTGAACCGCGGGTCGTGACAGTTCAGTCTGATTTATGTGCTCACTAGGTTAAAGGGGTTGATTGAACCATTTCTTTGGCCGATCGACGATTCAACCGGTTAAACCAGGTCAATCCGGATTTCAAAACATTGCCCATGACAACTCCCAACAAGACCAAAATAGATGACAGCTCAAACTTGAACATAGACAGCATTGAAAGCTACTTTTACACAAGGCAAGAGATGGGCTCCCAAATTTGTTAAAAAGCAACTTTACCAAACAACTTTTAACTTAAAATATTCAACATTTAGTTTTTATATTTAAAATTTTTAACATTTAATTTTCAGTACTTAAAATATTCACACGGATATATACAATAATTTTTCATACAATATATCTCACGTAATTACGTGATCTAAATTCATTGAAACAAAATAAAATTTTAAATATTACTCAAATCATTTGTCCACCCTTGTCATTAAAATGCCATGACTTTATGTTAGAATAGTTTACCTACATTAAAGCAGAGAAACGTAAAACATTTAATCTCATATTAAAATACAAGAACATCAACGTCATTTTAGTTTAATCAATCAATCCAGATTTGACCACCGTTCTGTTCTTGGAAAATCATAAAGGATACTGCTTCTCTGCGATTCAAATGTTTAGATAGTATAGTAAATTTAATTATTTTTGACTTATTGTGGGCTAATTTTGTGTTCATTTTGCAGATCTCATTAAAAAATTTAATATTTTAAAAAATTACATTAATCAGATACAAATTAATAGTCGATCAATATCATTTTATATCAAGATAAATGAATATAATAATGTATGCCACATTCATTGTTAAGTTAGAAAATAGTGATAAACAAATATTGATTAATATTCGATCTATATAATTTTTTATATTATTAATCTTTACAATGTAGTCTACAACATAAACGTTTGAATCATTAAAATATAACACCAAATACTTGAACTAGGCAGTTCAATTTCCAATTTTAACTGCAAATAAGATGTATCCAATCTTAAATAAAGATTAATTAGCTAAGATTCTCCTACCCACCTCCCTTGGCCGGCCTTGACTTTTCTCGCATCTTTTGATATAAGATAAGGGTTATCAAAAAGTCTGCGGCCTATGATCCGGTCTATGGTTCAAAGAACTCAAGTTCGGTCTAAGTCCAGAATAATATGGGCTCAGCCTGAATTCAATTTTGTCCGATCTGTGACAAAACTCGAAAGCTTGACCCATGGCTCAACACGAAGGTATTAATTTTTTATAATATTTTATATTTTATATATAAAGAATCAATATCTATGAATAATTTTACATTTTCATCTTTCATATTTTTAATCTTTTAATTTAAAATAAAATATATTTAAAAAAAATATTATTTAAAGGCCCGTAGGTTCAGACCCCTTAAATCATGTGGGCAGGGCTTGGGTCTCATCTTCCAAACTCATCCCAAGTCCTCGCGGTCCATTGATCAATCAAAAACTATCGAGCTCGGCCCAAACCTTGCCCAACCTAGTTGAAGTGGCCCTGTATCGACTGGGCCTGACCCATTGAAAATCCTTAATCCAAGATTCTGGATGTCATCTCTTCCATTAACAAGCAATGATGAAAAAGGACAATAAATTACATTTTACACTTCCATACTTTAATAAGCACAATGTTACTTTGCCACCTTTCAAAGTTTGGACAGTACAACTCTCACATTTTATGTGAATGGATGGAAATATTTCAATTTTATTGAAAATGTGGATGGGAATATTCTCGTGATAACCTAACATTTGAGGTTTAGATTGTACCAATTAGAAATAGAAAGTGCTAAATAAATACACGAATTTGAATCAAGATGGAAGGATTAAAGAAAATACTGAAACTTGAAGATGTAGATAAATACTGAAACTTGAATAGAAGACAAAGAAAAAAAGAAAAAAAAGCACTTTAAGTTGCTAGACCATTTAAAAGAATCAAATTTTTGTCAATACCTAATCACGGGACTATAGGAACCCTAAAATCTAAAACACTTAAAAATATTTCAATCAATTCCATATTCCATGTTTTTTTCAAAGAAAATAAAAAAATATTTGTTGGGGGCATACCTTCTTATTTTCAAGGTACGAATGAGTGCAAACTGTAATTTGTCCTCTTTTCCCCTTATAATAATCATTCCTTCCTCGTCCTCTTCTCCCCCTATTATAATCATTCCTCCCTTGCCCTCCCATTCCAATTCGAATACCAATACTCACTGTATCCACAGAAAATGGGCTCAACGGACAGAAGAAAGCCTCATGTGGTGTGTGTTCCTTACCCATCCCAAGGCCACGTAACCCCAATGATGCGGCTCTCCAAGCTCCTCCACTCACGTGGCTTCCACGTGACCTTCGTCAACACCGACTTC
>BRYE01000007.1:7431118-7438618 GCA_030159115.1 Actinidia arguta var. hypoleuca
GGAAAAAATCTTGAAAGGCTCCCGCTGATTTGAAGAATTTCATTAATCACAAATACAAAAACCAAGCATATCCAGCAGTAAGCATTTAAATTATATAAGATCTCTAATTGTTACAAGTGCCTAGCTAAGAGTAATACTAAACATTTTTGGTACTAAAGCATGCAAATGAACTAAGAGAGGTATCAACTAATCTTCAAGTATAAAGTTATACCGTGGTGAGAATTTGCATTCCATGCAAACACACGTATGAATACACTTATCTATCAATGTTTTTTGAAATCAAGAACACATTTGCAAATAAGAGATTTGCTTTAAGTATTTTGCACAGAGAACAGAATTCTAAAAGCTTTGTAGAGAAGAATTTCACTATAAAATGCAAGCTTAAGAGAGGGTTGTGGAGTTTGCTGCGACGAGGAGTCTTTTAGGATTGGAAATTGTGGGATAGTGGGTTACCTGATATGAAGGAGGAAATCGAAGATAGACACCTGCTATGGTATATCGGCGATTAACGGAGGTTTCTAGGGAATGCTGGTAGCTGGACCGAACTGCAAGATAATAACTGTAAGAAAGGCCGTTGAAGTTGTCCCATGACAGCTCTCCGACGGCCAGGTTAGATGACCGGAGATAGCAAACGAATGTATAAAGAGAGGGAGATAGTTTTTTCTTAAAATGGCTTAGATTGCGTACCTTTGAGAGAATAAGGGTTGACTTATATAGTTCAGTTCGGCATGTGCCTTGACACACCAATTGTCGTATCACTGGATAGACTGCATCTCAACACGTGTCTGGATGTGCTGATTGTTATCAGTGAGTGGGCGGCTGACTCAACCATACCCCTAAGGCCTAGTTGGTAGCACCATACCGTCGATGTTTCGATCCAAATGTGGGGGCTGTCAAAGGAAACCTCAACATGCAATCTACATCATGTCCCTTAATGCGCCTTGGGAACGCCACCAACTGTTGTCCCTCGACCAAGCATTGGTGCAGTGACCCTGCTGAGATTACTATATAGCGACATCTTGGTAGTGATGCTTGTTATAAAGCAATTGCTCGTTAGTGGTGCTTGCCCTAGCTCGGACAAAGCTAATGTCCTGTAGTGTCTCGACCGAGCTCTGACACAACCCCCCCTACCGAGCTTGCTACATAGCGACATCTTGGCGACCTAGAACTTGTAGTTATGTATTTTATCCTCTTATAATTGTTCCTCAATTAGCATGGGCTGGGACAATGTTAGCCGAGGCCATGCGAGTTGGATGCCAGTATTCATCTAATATAAAAGTTTGGCTGATCAGGTCTACTACTGCTTGCTAGCTGTCTATTTATTGTACGGACCATCAAATCTCCTCACTAGTATGCCGCGTGTCGTGGTCTTTTGCATTTTGCGCTCGGTTCAGGCACAGATGCCGAAGGGTCACACCTGCACTTAAGAGTCATTTGGTTTGGACACGGTAAGAGGATTGCCACATGTTCACCCCATTGTTGGTTTTGGGATATGAGTTTTGCCCACAAAATGATGCATGTTAAGGGCATGTTTAGGGCATTTTCCCACCATTCTAACTTCCTATATAAGTTTGTCTGTCATCCTTGGTCACTATTCAACTTAACCTTTAAGAGCATTCTAGAGAGAGAAAGCATGAGATCGCAAATTATTGTCGATTGCCTGTTGCTTCAGCTACTGATGTTGTTGCCAACGACCGTCTCTTGTTCTTTTGTCAATCCAGTTTTTGCCTTTTTGAATTTTTTCAGATCGAATCTGCGAGTTTTTTTCTTTTTCTATGTGGTATTTCTGCCATTTTTTGTGTATTGATACTTGTTTATTTTCAATTCGTTCTGGTTTTGCACGTGTCTACATTTAGCATCCTTATGTTTGCTTTTGACTTGCTTCAATGTTTTTGTTGGGGTTTGTCTTGAATTTCTACTTTGGTCCATCCACCATTGTCAAGAATTCAAGCTTTTCTTGCTTTTGTAAAATGGATTTCCCTTGATCCATTTTTCCTGATCGAATGGGTCCAAGCTAATTTGTAATTTTTTTAGCCATCTAGACAGATTTAGGGGTTTACCCCTTCAAGCTCCTCTGCTATGGAGATCAGTTCGAGGTGGTAGGGGCTTTATAATTGTCTCTCAAAATGATACATGCATATATGAGTACCTCATGGGAAAGAATTCAGAGCTTGCGTAGAGCTCAGCTAACTCTCTCAAATGCTAAATCTCGTGGGATAGAGCTCAAAACTCTCTGGAGAGCTTGGCTAGCTCTACTTCATATGGTCGTCATGATTATGTAGTTGAGCTCATTCTCACCATTGCTTTTGTGTTTCAGAACATTGAGTTGAATCGGCCTCAACTGCTCATTCATGACGATGAGACTTTAGCAAAATTTTGTAGAGACCATAATATTATGGATGATGTCCTGATAGAAAGACTAGGCCCCAATGAGGAGGCCAATACAGTAGAGGGGGAAGGTAACCGCATACTAGTCCGCACCTGGCTAATTTACTAGGCCGGTCTTAAATTCTACCTTAGTCCCCTACTAAAGGAAGTTATGGCATTGTGTTGACTTACCATCATGCATGTGTTTGTTAATTTTGTCTGGACTTTACTAGCGGTGGATGCTTTGATGCAGAGGGAGGTCTAGAGTCTACTACCTCAGACTTGCTCCATGTATATTGCATAGTTCAACGTAGGAGAGATCCCGAAACCCAAATGTACACTAAGAACCATTATATTCGACTTTGGAAGGCCCAACAACCCCAAACGAGATTAGTGACTAATGCCTAACACATGTTAAACTTCCTCATTTGTGCATTCGTGAATGAGTTCCGCAAGGTAGATAGTCAATCTTGATTGAAGTCAGCAACCTTGTTAAAGGGACTGCCACCGAACTTGCATAACTAAGGCGAGATGTTGAAGGACTAAGTACAAGTTCCAACGGATCAAGTTCTTCGGAATCATTTGGATTTAGCGATGAAGAAGCAAACAAGGAAGCAATGGGTGAGATTGGGGAAGAAGAGGAAGTGGACATTGAGATTGAAAAAGGAGACAAAGTTAATTAGATCGAAGATCAAGATCTCGCCATTTCTGCCTCGATTTAGATTTCTACTACCGAGCCCATACTAGTGTTGAGCTTGGCTTCTAAAGCTGCTAACGACCTCAGTTTTCTCGTTGTCGCACCCGCGACTGAGGACTTATCGACCATTCCTTCAACTAGAATTGTATTGCAAATACCAGCTCAAAGGAAGTTGATATGGCTCCCAAGCCCAGACCCCTGGGTAAGAAAAACATTACAGCGGTCCCATACATTCTGCCAGTCCATGATCTAGTTTTGGCTCTTTCCAGCCTAGCGAAGGGCCAACCGAGTGCATTGGCTTCCCCATACATCAGCAAATGGAAAGGGAAGCTTCCTATGGAATGGTTTTCCCACCAAAAGAAGCAAAAAGGGATTGGCAGTTCGACTAGAGCTTTCAACCTTGTCGACAAACCCAAGCTTTAGTGTCCTAAATTGGTTTTTATTGAGCTCGGGCGTCAAGTCACCAATGTCGACACCTCCAAAGACCATGATACCTGCCTGGCCTTTGGGAATGCCATCATGCTTCCATAAGATGCGGCAGACCCTACCGCGGAGGGATCAAAGGAATTTAGACATTTGATGGTAATGTAAGGTGTTCAAGTATGTTTATCATCTCGGCAGATTTTCATCACCAATTTGCCATCTTATTCCCAAATATTTAGCAGTTTCTATGTTTATCTTGCAGAGCCTCCAAAGAGATGTGGCCAACTCTGACCGCATGAAGAAGTACTCCTCTAATTTGAAAGAGGCCAACTAGAGGGCAAACACTTTGGAAGGTGATTTGGAGTAAGTCAGACTACCGCATAACAAGTTGTTGTCCATTCCCGCAATGAAGTTGAGGCTACTTTGGCATAAATGCACAAAGCCCTGCAGTATTTGGGATAACTTCAAAAGGTGGCTATTGGCAAGGTGTTCGAGTGGGTGTTCAATCGAGGCTACAACCGAGCTGGTGACTCATACGAGAAATATGTAGTTGAGCTTTATCTCGGCATATATCAGGAAGGTTGGCTTGCTGGCTTAAAGGAGCTCGATACTCTTGCAGACCACACAACTTGGACTATAGTAGCCCTTTTGGTTGAACTCTCAAATCTGCCTATAATTTACTTACCCCTTATTCTGTCGGGCTTTAATGAAGAGGAATACATGAATCAGACTACAGAAGAGGAGAATGACGGCGTTGTTAAAGTGGATGGCACAGACAAGAGCAAAGACAAGGACAATGGGCTCGGAGAAGGTGAGGGAGAAGGAGCTGGAGGTGGAGGTGGAAATCAGGACATCCCGTCAAAAGCATAACTTGCTTTAGTGTTCTAAAGGGGCCAGTCCTTTAGAAGATTTTCTTTTGAAAACACAATTTTTCACTTTGAACAATTAACAACTTTTGTAAATATATTTATACGATGTTTTTCTTTCTTCAGCTCATATCTTGCCTATGCTCTTACCTTAGCATTATTCTTGGTGTTATCCATAATTGTAGAATGTTGCTTTATGTTGGCCAAGCAGACTCATGCCTTAGCAATAAGCGTCTTTTCTGCATGCCATATATTCCATATGTAACTTATGGAACAAGCTCGGAACTCATGGGGAGTTTGGCTAACTTTTTCCAAAATTGTACATAAGTATGCCTTATGGGATAGAGCTCAAAATTTTGTAAAGTTTGGCTAACTCTTCCCTGATGTTATAGATATTTAGATAGAATTATAGCTCGATAAGCCTTTGTCTCAGCTCGTTTGAACAAGTTTTGTTCATGCCTTAGTGAGAATCTACTATTTTTGCATGTTCATAGCACAAATGTTACTTTTCTTTGACCTTATCTTGTAATGCTCAAGCCCGTGATTAAGCGTTTCCACGGGTTAGCCTCGCATTTTTTAGGACATCTCAAGCTCATCCTTAAGTAGTTTGTCGATTAGTCACGTTGCTTCAAGAACTCTGACTTATGATTGATTTTCTTGATGACTAGTCTTGCACTTTTCTTAATGACCACCTTAGCTCGTGCTTAGGCAAATGGAGAGTACCTCTCAGTATAAATATTTTTTAGAAAAGGATGTGGCGTTTTCTATTGACCATGCTAGGGGTATTTTTCAGAAAGTTTAAACCAAGTTATTTTGCGTAATAAGGAGAGTATTTAGTTTTGATGATAATGGCAAATAAAGTTTAGAGAACAATTTTTTAGAAGTGTAACTGATATGTATATATATGAGCCTGGTTTAAAGGATTATATTTTATCATAATACTTCCTCAAGTTGTTAGAATCTAAGGTCTCATGATTTGTTTCCTTTCGGTCTTCGAGATGGTATACGCCCTTTCCAGCAAGCTTAGTTATCTTGTATGGACCTTCCCAATTGGGATCGAGCTTTTTGTCCGTTAGATCCTTGGTATTTCAAATAACTTTTTCTTAAAGCGAGATCTCTAACTAAGAATTGTCTGTATTGGACTTTCTGGTTATATGTCTTGACTAACTACTTCTGGTAGTCTACCATCCATATTAGTGCATTTTCTCTTCATTCGTTGGCAAGATCGACGTCCCGAGCTAAGACTTCCGCATTGTAATTGATGTCGTATACTTCAGAGCTTTGGGAAAAAACCCCACGATGTCCATTCTCGGGAAAAGGGTCATGGACTGGCGAGTCAAATCCCTTGTTGGCTGATGGATTAGGGAGAAAAAAGCTAACATTTTATACATATGCGAGCGTATACTTGGGCATCTTTCTGCGTAAAGTGCCACCAATATCCCTTAGTCAGAGCTCGGTGGGCCAATGATCTTCTCCCAGAGTGTAGTCCACAAATGCCTTTGTGGATTTCGAACAGCACATCTTCGACAAGGCTCAAGTGAACGCATAGTAGGTAGGTCCCCAAATATGATCTTTTATACAAGTCTCCCATGGGGGAGATACAGAAACCATGTTGCTTTATTCAAAGTTTATATGTTTCTCTCTTGTCTTCTAACAACTTGTCATGTAGTAAAAAAATCGTAATTGGGTCCATCCAACTCGGTGCCAAGTCAATATTGACCAGGACAAATTCTTGATCTATTTCATGGCTGAGAATCGAGATCAAGTTGACTGCAATGGTTCAACCAATTTCTCATTCAAAAATTGATGCCAAGCCTTCCAAAGCATCTGCATGTGAATTTAAGTCCTTCCCTACTTACTCGATTTGGACTACTTTGACTTTTGTGAGGAGGTTCTTTGCGATTGCTAAGTTTTTAGCCATCTTGACTCCCTGATCTTCAAATCGTCCTGTGACTTGGTTGATTACCAGCTTTGAATCACTGAAAATATGAAGCTCGAGAACCTTCAACTTGTTGACAGACTTAAGTCCCACAATGAAAACCTCATACTCGACCTTGTTATTTGTTGTTTGGAAATTCAGACTAAGGCAATGCTTGAAAATTACTCCTTTGGGACTTTTTAGCACCACTCTTACCCATAACCATAGGTTGTTTTTCGCGCCATCAACAAACATTTTCCAAATTGAGGAAAGATCAATTTGAGGTGTTTCCTCAAGGATCTCAGGACCCTTAATTCTATCTCCTACCATGGTTTCCTCTACACCTTGAGGTGGTTCTTTGATACCCCCAGGACCCTTAAGTGCTAATTCATTCTTAGTTGATGCTCCCGCCGAGCTCTTCACCTTTTTGTGTGCAGACGTAGGGCAACTCTACTCTAGACTTGTAGTTTAGGGTGAGAACTTTAGGACAAAATCAGCTAAGACTTGTCTTTTTATTGCTGCTCTTGGCAAAAATTTTATGTTCAATTAGCCAAGATCGACAGCCCACTTGGGAAATCGTTCTTTCATTAAAATATTTTTGAGTGAAAACTCGGTGTATACTACGATGGGATGTGCTTGAAAATAGTGCACGAGTTTCTGGGAGGATAATAGCCACCACCAGTTTTTCCAGCGATAGGTACCTCATTTGTCAATATTCTGCTGACAAAGTAAATCGAGCATTACTCTCCATCTACTTCCCTTAGAAACACCGAGCTAGCGGATTATTTAGAGACAACGAGATAAATGTAGAGCAATTCTCTCTCATTCTGAGTGAAAAGTAGTGGTGGTTTGGTTAAATATTTTTTGAATTATTGGAGCATGAATTTGCATTTCTTATACCATAAAAATATTGTATTTTTGCGAAGAAGTTGAAAAAATGAACGACATTTATTAAAGGACTTACTAATGAATTGGTTAAGTGCGGCTACCATTCTAGTTAGTTTTTGAACCTCTTTCGCAGTCTTTGGACTAACAAGGTAATTGATTGCCAAAATTTACTTCGGATTTGCCTCGATCCCTTGCCGAGTTACTAGGTGTCCTAGAATTTTTTATGAGCTAACTCTGAAGGCATACTTGGCTGAATTTAGTCTTAGTTTGTGTTCCTTCAGTATTGTGAACACCTTAGCGAGGTCTTTCAAATGGTCCAGTTCTTTTTTGCTCTTCACCAC
>BRYE01000007.1:7451118-7453618 GCA_030159115.1 Actinidia arguta var. hypoleuca
ATAAAGAAAAATGCAACGATCATTGATTAAATTAACGACAATTATTAATGGCCCATTGTGATAGAGAGAAAAATGGGATGGGTCGTTACAACCATCATTTGCCTGAAATGGCTAATGTGAGACTTTGGGTCTGACTTCCCATCCTAAAGAGTGAACTTTGGAGGATAATCCATTCCCTCGATCTTGAGAGAGAACAAGGTCTGGTACATCTGATTTTTTTGGGATTTTGGTTTTTGTGATAGCTGCTTTTTCGGCGAGCAACTTTTTGTAAATCTCCATCTCAGTTTCGTTTGATGTTTAGGGTCTCACAAAGGTCCACCCCAGAATGAGTTTGGCTCAATGATCCTCTTCGTTTACCTATCACCACTATTCTACTGTTACTTCGGCTTTCTTTCTTGTTAGGGGATTCTGCTTGTTTTCCCATTTTTCAGCCCTAAGGGGCCCTTTTTGCCTAGTGGACCTGACTTCGAACGTTCCTTCCCTAAATCCTTGAGCCGGTTTCATCATGTTATTAGTTACCAATATTTAGTTAGTTCAGCCAACTAAGTTTTCAAACTCCTGATGGTGACGTCTTGTTTGTCATCTCCTCCATCGGGGAGCAAATGGCTTGGCCTCTGCTTGGAGGGGGCCTTGGCCGCCCTCTGAGCATCGCCTAATAGTTTATTCCCTCTATCGCCTGGAGTTCTGGGCAACAAAGGGTGCTCCCGTTGGGTTTCATGACTACCAGAACCATCGTTACTTCGAGATGTCATTTTGCGAATGTCTATAATTGATTTTTCATAGACGGCGCCAAATTATTGTGATAAAAATTTGGAAGAGCATCCAACAGTCAGAATTGCTCCTCGGCCTCGGCTTAGGCTTAAACTGGGGCGACCTGCACACTAGTGAACAAAAGTTATCGACCGGGGTGAGGTCGCTCAAAATCCTTCCAACGTGAAAATTAGATCAAGGCGATCAAGAGATAATTAAAGGCAGTATGGCGAGCACAATTATAAAGGTACTTGTAGTGCCTGTGTTGAGCGTACCTTTTAGTAATGGGGGAGCGACCTTTATATAGACTCAGTAATGAGCCGTGTAAGTGGACCATAGCGAGTTCCTCGGAAGGATAAGTATGGGAGAGTATCCCAAAAATATCGGAGATAACATAAGAGGCTACCAATTGGTGAGCAACCCGTAATTATAGGCATCGTGATGGAACTGGAGTCTTATGGAGATAGTTCTCTTATAGAGGTGAAATTCTCAAGGAGATGGACTCTGATTAGGAGGAATGATGGAGTTATGGGGAACACTCCTAATGGAGACTCCTAATGGAGATGAAGTCCTTTTAGGGGATAAGTCTTCATAGAGACGTCTCTGACTCGGGCGAGATAGACTACCTCGTCCAATGGCGATCTGGAGGAATCGTTTGTGTAGGCGAAGTGGAGCTTAGCTCTTTAATGATTTAAGGCGACCAGGAAGGTGGGCGCTGTGAACCCTTAGACGACGTGCGCCAGTTGGAGTGTTTAAAGTTCGAAAGTGGCCTGTATTCTTCCCACATCAACGCCAATTATGGGGTTGTGGATTACCTAATATGAAGGAAAAAATCGAAGATAAACCTCTTCGGTGGCGTATCGATGATTAACGTAGGTTCCTAGGGAATGCTAGTGGCTGGACCAAACTACAAGATAATAATAGTGATGATTCTCCGACGATCAAGTTAGATGACCTGAAGAAGCAAGTGACTGTAGAGAGAGAGGGAGATATTATTTTCTTAGAATGACTTAGATTGCGTAACTTTGAGAGAATAATGGCTGACCTTATATAGCTTAGTTCAACGTGTGCCTGGACGCGCCAATTGTCATGTCAATGGACAGACTACAGGTCGTTGTGTGCCTGGATACGCTGACTGTTGTGTCAGTGAATGGCGCGGCTGACCTAGCCATGTCTTTAGGTCCTAGTTGGTAGCTAGCCATCATATTGTTGACATCTTGATCCAGATGTGGGGTCTATCAGAGGAAAACTTGCCATGCAAGCTATCTCTTGTCCCCTGATGCACCACGAGATCGCCGTAAATCGTTGTCACTCGACCAAGCTTCGGCGCAGTGACAAATGGTGGTGCTTACCCTAGCTCAGATGGATCTAATGTCCTGTAGAGTCTTGACCGAGTTTCGGCGCAGAAACCCTCCCGAGCTTGCTACACAATGATAGTTTGATGGCGGTGCTTGCCTTGAGTAGGCCGGAACTAGTAGTTGTATATTTTATCCCCTTACAAAAACTACTCCCTAAATTTTGATTATTTTTGAAAATATTCAACAATCTACCAAATCTGTTTAGGAAAGATAAAATACTTCTAAAATTTAAAATTTCGCAATCTTCCAAAGGATTGCAAATTGGATAAACTTAAAACTTGTCCAATTAGTCCAATTGTGAACATCTCATTTTCAACCTTTTTGAAAAAAAAATTAAATCCCAAAAATTATTATGAGATAAATATCATTAAAAAATATGACCACCCAATAGA
>BRYE01000007.1:7508618-7516118 GCA_030159115.1 Actinidia arguta var. hypoleuca
CAAAGTATGCACGTGTAATACCCCGAACCCATAATTTTCTTTATTTATGTAAATTATGATGTGCATGTAATTAATGTGAGTTATTATAAGTTTAAGAGTCAAAGTAACCAAATTAAGGATAGAACACCGTCAAAATATAGACTTAAGTTTTTGTCAAAAATCTTTCTTGGCGTTTGAACGCTAACGCCTGTAACTAGTTTCACATCTTTTGTGCGTTCAAACGTGGCGTTCGAACACTAGAGTTAAGTTTCTTCTTGGAGTTCAAACGCTATAATGGGCATTTGAACGCTAAAGCCAAAATTCTTCTTAGCGTTCGAACGCTAATGTGGGAGTTTGAACACTCAAGCTTGTAAAAAATTTCATCCAATTTCACGTCTATTTCGAATTCCTTTTTAGTGTTCGAACGCTAATATGGGCGATCGAACAGTAACATAATAAAAAAAGAAAAAGAAAAAGAAAAAAAAAAGGAGCAAGAGATAAAAATGGAGGAGGGCACAAGGGATTATTTCCCATGTGCATCTCAGCTTATACATCACACCCATACACTATACACACACACAATCATAGAGAGAGAGAGAGGGAGAAATAAAAGAAATAGAAAGAAGAGAAGAAAGAGAAAAAGAAGAGAGAGGAAAAAGAAGAGAGAGAGAGAGAGAGAATGCTTAGAAAGCTCAACCTAAGCTAGAGAAGCCATTTTTAAACTTGGAACTTGGCAAGTGAAACCCTAATATGATGTATTGTTAGTTTTAGAGGCTCTCTTGAGTCTCATTTGAGTTGAATATCATGTATTAGGTCTTGATTTGGTATATTTGAGTGTGGGGTTTGAAAAACCCCAATTTATCAAAGTTAAGGTTTTATTTTGATTTAGAATCTTAGATCTATCATGTTAGAATTGGTTTGGAGGGTTGAGTTTGAGTTATTGACACCCTAATGAGTAATTTTTTAGACCATTTGAAAAGTGATAGGTTTAGGTTGTGTTTGGGGAAGTTTTGGTAAAGTTTAATGGCCATTTCTGTTGTTGCGAACGACTAGCATTCGAATGTCCGATTTGGCGTTCGAATGACAGTCTAGTGTTCAAATGCCACATCCCAGCATTCGAACGCCAGACCAAATTTTGGTCTATTTGGCCTTTTTCCTTTAAGACATATAAATATTGTTCGAAGTATGTTTAAACCCCTCGACCTACACATTGGAGACTTTAGGTCCATTTTTATGAGGTCTAGACTTAGAGACTCGTTTTATTCTTGTACTTTTGGAGCATAGTATTGACATTCTATACCTTATGTGTCTTACATGTAGGAATACATTGCTTAGCACTTAGTCAAAGGAATCGATGTGAGTAACATGATACCATGAACAAAACCTTTATACTTTCAAAATATTTTCAATACGAACCGTTGCATGAAATATTTTTCATGTTTTCAATACATAAATGATTATATATGTGTTATAACTGTCATGCCTTCTAAACACATGTTTATGCTAATATTTTATGAAACGAAAATCATGGATGAATGCCTTTACATGAAAGATGAAGTATGTTCAATGTATGGCGTCAAGTCGGGATCTTCTCCTGGTAAGACCTTAACCTAATCCGATAGTCCTACGATAGGGGATAGAAAATAAACTATCTATGTTGGGAGACGTCCCTGGCCTAAAGAACCCCAGCGTGACCTATATGATTACTATGCGTGACCAAAATGTTATTATGTAGAGTTGTTGCACTTTTTATACTTATAGATTTATAGCTATGAAAGTTCAAGCTATGCTATGTTTACGATTAATAATTTCAAGCTATGTTATGTTTATAATTATAAAAGTTTCAAGTTTCAAGTTTCAAAAAAAGACTAAGCTATGTTTACATGATGGTTTCAAATGAGATACGCATGCTACGTTAATGATCCATGGTATTTTCATGTTCATGTATTATTATTATTATTATTCACTAAGTGTTTAACTTACGTTTTCAAAAATAATTTTTAAGAAGCCAATCCGAGGAGCCATAGAAGGAAGTGATAATGCTGACTCTAGTTTTGAGGCCTAAGGGCCTTATGTTGTTTAGTATGGGTTAGACCCTATATTTTGTGGTAAGGTTATGCAGTTTTCATTGGCCATGTTATGTATAAAAAAAAACTTAGGCACAGCTCTATATGTAATCTACATTTTATCATTTTTAGTTATTATGACGTTTCCGCAATTATGAATCATTATAAATGATTATGCACAGGTGTTCAAGCGGTTTAATGTATGCCAGCCTCGGGTAGCTAGGCTATCGGTCGGTCACGTTCCTTTGATCAGCATAGGTCAGGTTGCGGGACATGACAGAGTGGTATCAGAGCTATAGGTTGACACCATAAGATCGAGTCACGTCTAGATAGAATTCTAGGATTGACTAGCATATGTGCTATATGCCATATTATATATGACGTGCTAAAATATAATATAGCTATTGTCATGATAAATGTCTAAATGCTAGATATGTTTATAGTAAGCTATGTCGCCTAGAAGGGGAAGCTGTAGAGAAGCATTAGAGCCTGGAGACCTAGGCTGTAGAGGGGCCGCAGAGCCCGAAGGTTGAATCGACTGTATAGAAAGGATCCTAGAAAAACTATTTCAGTTAGTTCAGGATACTCAAAGCAACACTACTAATGCACCAGAACAATCGACAATACCAGTGCCAAGAGTAGAAGTAGTAAATCGTACCACCATTAAACATTTTCAACAGTTGAAACCCCCAACTTCTCAAGGAATCCCTGATCCCATGGCTGCGCAATCTTGGCTCTTGGGAATTGAGAGGGTGTTTGATGTCCTACCTTGCACCGATAAACAAAGGTGATCTTTGCCAACTTTATTTTTTAGGGAGCCGCACTAGTTTGGTCCCAATTGAAGAAGCCATTAGAACCATTATGGTTTTGGCCTAGGTTTCTAGAAGTGTTCAATGAGGAGTATTTTTTCGAGACTGTCAAGGATCAAAAAATACAAAATTTCTTAACTTGACGCAAGGAAAGATGACCGTAGTAGAGTATAATGTTAAGTTCATGAAATTATCTCGTTATGCCCCACATATTGTGTCGATGGAGTCTTGCAAGGCGAGAAAGTTTGAAGCAAGACTGCAATGGAATATTTGCAACAAAATAGATATACTACGATTGGCAACTCATCAAGAAGTCCTTCAATGAGCGATAATTGCCAAGAGAGCATTGAATAAGATGTATCAGTATCAAGAGAGTAATAAGAAGAGGTCCGAAAGAAATCCAAACAGAGGACAAAATTCAAAATGGCAGAGTTCCGAATCTTTAAGTGGAAATTTATTAACCCCATGAGGAAACATCGAGAACCATGAAAGCAGCAGGTCCAATGAAGTACCAACTTGCCCAAATTGTTAGAAGAAGCATTGGAACAAGTGTCACATGGAAAGCAAGGCATGTTATTGGTGTGGTTAAGAAGGACACCAAATTAAAGACTGTCCGAAGAAAAATAGAGCACAGGGAGCTGGAACGTCAGTGTTAGCCTCAGTCCAGTAACCTCTAGCTAAAAGGAGGGATAATCAACCACGAAAAGGCCGAGCTTTCACCCTTGTACCAAGAAATACCCCAGTTACCACTTCAGTAGTGTTAAGTATACTCCCTATTTGTGGTCAACCCACACACATCCTTATTGACTCTAGTTCCACACATTCGTTTGTTTCATACCTGTTTGCCCACAATTTGCACACATTCCCGATACCCTTGATTATGTCTTAACAGTGTCATTGCCCTCTGGAATTCCATGTTGTGCAATAGAGTATATAATTCTTGAGAAATTCTTGTCAACAATGCGCTTATGTTCATGAACCTTATACCCTCAGAGATTCACAACTTTGATGTCATCTTATGAATGGATTGGTTGTCTTTTCATCGTGCTCTCATCGATTATGAACTTAAATGCGTTGTGTTCCACTCTTTCGATTATTCGAGGCTAGTCTTTGAGGGAGTTGGTGTCTTGCCTCCTCCCTATCTCATCTCTTTTATGCAAGCATGCCATTTAATTCAAAAAGAGAATCATGCATTTTTGTGTAGCGTTATTGACACACACATTTCTCCACCATCCTTAGAAGATATCCATATTGTTTGGAATTTTCCTGATGTCTTTCCCGATGAGCTACTTGATTTTTTGGTGGATTGGGAGATTGAGTTTCATATTGACCTAAATCCCGATACTAGACCCATTTCCAAAGCTCCCTATCGTATGTTCCCTTTAGAATTGAAAGAATTGAAAGTTCAACTCCAATATTTGTTCGAAAAAGGATTCATTCGTCCTAGTGTTTCACCTTGGGGTGCTCTTGTATTATTTGTACGGAAGAAGGATGGAATGATGAGATTATGCATCGCCTATCAAGAATTGAATAAATTCACCATTAAGAACAAGTACCCATTTCCGAGAGTGGATGATTTGTTTGATCAACTTTAGGGCTCCTAAGTATTTTCTAAGATTGACCTAAGATCAGGGTATCATCAACTTGAAGTTAGGACAAGTGATGTAGATAAAATAGCTTTCCGAACTAGATATGGCCATTATAAATTTCTTGTTATACCGTTTCGAGTCACCAATGCGCCTGCGGCATTCATGAATTTGAAGAATCGGGTTTTCAAACCCTTTTTTGATGAATTTGTTATTGTGTTTATTGATGATATTTTGGTGTATTCTAAGAGTATTGCAAAACATGAATAACACTTGAGGATGGTTCTTCAAACACTACGAATTAGAAGACTGTATGCTAAGCTGAAGAAGTGTGAGTTTTGGCTATCGAGCATAACATTTCTTGGGCACATCATCAATGTAGATGGAGTTTCTATTGATCCTCATAAGGTCAAAGACATTGTGAATTGGCCGAGACTGACAAATATAACTGAAGTTCGAAGTTTCATTGGTTTAGATGGATACTACCAAAGATTTGTGAAAGACTTCTCCAAGATTGCAACTTTCTTGACGCAACTTACATAAAAGAATGTTCCATTTGAATAGAATGAGAAGAGAGAGAAAGGTTTCCAAACATAGAAGAACCAATTGGTACCCGCACCGATTTTGGTTTTACCTTTCGGGACTGACGGTTTTACTATCTATAGTGATGCTTCACATCGAGGGGTAGGATGCATTTTGATGCAACATGGGAAGGTAATTGCCTATGCCTCGAGACAATTGAGACCGCATGAAAAGAACTACCCAACTCATGATCTAGAACTAGCAGCAATGGTGTTTGCCTTGAAAATTTGGTGCCATTACTTGTATGGAGTTACTTGTGAGATCTTCATTGACCATAAGAGTTTGAAGTATATTTTTACCCAAAAGAAGTTGAACATGAGACAATGAAGATGGCTCAAATTGATTAAAGATTATGACATTCTCATTCAGTATCATCTAGGCAAAGCCAACTTTGTAGCCGACGCCTTGAGCTGAAAATCAACCGCCAATCTAGCATGTCTTGTTCCGTCACAACGATCTTTGCTCATTGAATTGGAAAGAGCAAAAATTGAAGTTGTTGCACTAGGCACCAACATGATGCTTACCACCATGATCGCTCAACTAACGTTGATAGAAGTTGTAAAGCAACAACAATTGGAAGACTCATACTTGTGGAAGATTTATGAGGAGATGTAGGTAAATTTGAAACTTGACTTCACCTTACGAAATGGAGATCTTGAGTTTCACGATCACTTGTGTGTTCCAAACATACCTAAGATCAAGAGACGAGTTTTGGAGGAAGCTCACAATACAAAGTTTACGATACATCTAGGAGGAACAAATATGTATCGAGATTTAAAGGAGATGTTTTGGTGGCCGAAAATGAAGAAAGAGAAAGCCAAATTTTTGTTACGATGCCTACAATGCCAATAAGGCAAGGGTGAACATCAAAGACCGATGGGACTATTACAATCTCTACCAACATCATAATGGAAATGAGAGCACATCACTATGAATTTTGTCCACGGGGCTATAATGCCATTTGGGTTATTGTGGATCACCTTACTAAGTCAGTGCACTTCTTACTTATAAAAATTATGTATTCTTTATTTAAGTACGCAACCCTCTACATTGAGAAAATTTTATAACTTCACGGTACACCAGCTTCGATCGTGTCGGATCGAGATCCAAGCTTTGTGTCAAAGTTTTAGAAAAGTTTGCAAAGGACTTTAGGCATCGAGTTGAATTTTAGCACCACTTTTCATCCATAGATGGACGGACAATCGAAAAAGACCATCCAGACTTTAAAGGATATGTTACGGCTATGCGTACTTGATTTCTAAAGAAATTGGGAAGCACACTTATCACTTATGGAATTCGCCTACAATAACAGCTTTCATGCAAGCATCCGAATGGCTCCCTATGAAGCGCTCTGTGGAAGGAAATATATATCTTCTATTTGTTGGACTAAAGTTGGAGAACGACAGATTTTGGGGCCATAAATTATTCAACTGACCATTGACAAGATCAAAGTGATTCAACAAAGACTTCAAACTGTGCAGAGTTGCCAAAAAGAGCTATACAAAAGTTTAGAGATAAGACTTATAGTTCAAGGAGGGGGACCATGTGTTCTTGAAGGTATCTCTTTCCAAGGGGATAAATCATTTTGGCAAAAAAGGAAAGTCGAAACCAAGATACATCGCACCGTTTGAAATTCTTCAACGAGTTGGAATCGTTGCCTATCGTATAGCTCTTCCACCAGAGCTATCACACGTTTATGACATCTTTCACGTTTCAATGCTAAGAAAATATGTCCATGACCCCATGCATGTGATTAACCACTATCCCTTGGACATGAATGAAGACTTGAGTTACATTAAAAAATCGATTGAGATTTTGAATCGTTGCGACCAAGTTCTTAGAAACAAGATCATTTTATTAGTGCGAGTCTCATGGAAAAACCATATGTGGGAGGAATCTACTTGGGAACGCGAATATGAAATTCGAGACCGTTATCCCTTTTTATTTGAATGACGACTTGTGTCAAGTTTGAAGACCAAACTTTTTAAGGGGGAAAGAATGTAATAACCCAAACCCATAATTTTCTTTATTTATGTAAATTATGATGTGTATGTAACTAATGTGAGTTATTAGAAGTTTAAGAGTCAAAGTGACCAAATTAGGGATAGAACACCGTCAAAACATAAACTTAAGTTTCTACCAAAAATCATTCTTGGCATTCGAACGCTAGTAAGGGCATTCGAATGTTTCTTCCTGGAGTTTGAACACTATAATGGGCATTTGGACACTAAAGCCAAAGTTCTTCTTGGTTTTCGAGTGCTAATGTAGGAGTTCGAATGCTCAAGCATGTAATAGATTTCGTTTAGTTTCACATCATCAATGCATTCGAACATGGTGTTCGAACACTAGAAAGGGCGTTCGAATGTTCCTTCCTAGAGTTTGAATGCTAAAGTCAAAATTCTTCTTGGTGTTCGAGCGCCAATGTGGGAGTTCAAATGCTTAAGCATGTAATAAATTTCATTTAGTTTTACGTTTTCA
>BRYE01000007.1:7546118-7558618 GCA_030159115.1 Actinidia arguta var. hypoleuca
ATTTTTTCCCCTAAATGCATAGTTCTTAGGTTTCATTGCATATAAATCCTAGGTTTTACTTCAAATTTCTATAGGGGGTTTGAATTATCATTGCATGGGTGTTTATATGTGCTTGATTGGGGTATTTTATATGTGCTTGATAAAAACTTTCATTCTCAAGCCTAGGTAACCAGAGTTAAGGGAGGAGAAATGTTGTGACATGATAAATGGGGTTCAAATCAGGAATGATATTTAAAAATGATGACATATGAGTGCTTTTCAAAAAAAAACTCAGATTAAGTAAGCACAATATTATGCACATTGCCTCGAGCCAAAAATCCCACTCTTGTCGAAAAGTAGGAGTCGAAAAATGAAATATGAAGAGAAAAAAGAATGACATAAGGATGGACGATGATTTGAAATAGGTCACGACTTATGGTCAAAATAATAGTAGTAGTTAGTAGTACATTGGGTTGAATGACAGCAAAATGGGGTAGAAATCCAAACCACATCAAAAGCTGTCATCCATTTTTGGTCTAACCCGATTTTTGGCACCAAGGTCAATAAAAGCTAAAAAGACCATGTTAACTCTAGTGGTGCCAGTGGATATAAATTGAATTGAATTGTTTCCTTTATAAAAACTTGCTTATGCCTATAAATTTTATAAGTTCTCTTCTTATGGGATTTGTGCCTACATTTGTAGAAAAATAATTTTACTTTGAGTGACACCCACGTGAGGTTTGATATTAAAACTCGAGTTGAATAGATAAAGTGAATACAAAGTTTTCTTGACTAAATAAAGAGGCACATTGCTTGATTATAGTTGAATTTCGACCTATGAACACGAATTTTTAAATTTTTGCATCTTTCATGTGTACTTAAATAATTTTTGTGTATGCCAAACTGTCAAATAAATCTCAAACCACTGATTAGGTAGAAATTCTTAAACTATTCTAGTTGCTAAAGGTCTAGCAAAATTCAAGTTGGGGGGTATGCTTAACACCAAAAAGTGCACTTTATTAGTCGAATTCCCTCGCACTTTAATATTATTTTGCATATTAATTGTTTAAATTAATAGTTGTTTTGTACTAATAAATTTTAAATGACTTTTCAGATAACATGGAGTAAAAGATGCATTTTATGAACTTCTTGACCGGTCCAGCATTACCCGATCGGTTGGACAGTGGACAGTGGCCATGCGCGCAAATGCGGAGAATCAATTTCCCAAGCATTTGGCAAGCAAAGCAAGCCACCTTTGTTGACTTTTTGGCCACCCACACCATCTCCCTCACGTTTCTTTTTCTTCTCAAACTGCCTTCTCTCTCTCTCTCTGACTCTCTCACTCTCTTTTATCTATAAATAGGAAGAGAGGGAAGATAGAAAAGGGAGTTTTTTTTTTGGAAGTTAGAATAAGTAGGTAAAGGGTTATTTTGAGAGAAGAAAACTAGACAGTTAGTTTTATTTTTGAGAGACAAAAATGCTTCCAAAACCTTAGTTTTTATTAGACTTAGTTTTTATTTTCCATTCTTAGTTTAACTACAAACACTTGCAATTTACTTTTTGTTCATCAATATATTTACATTAATTCAAGTATTTGCACTCTTTTCAATTGTCCGCCTGATGGCTGAGTTATTACTTACTTTTACGCTTACTTTATCGCTTACATATACCGCCTTAATGGCCGATTTTATTGCTTACTTTATTTGTTAAATTTCTTACGCTTTAGAATTCTTAGTATAATTTTATTTAAAAAGAAAAAAAAAACTTTTCAAAAATTCATAATCATTTCTAAATATTGTCCAAGTATGATAGGCTAAATAGCATTGGTTTGATCTAAATACAAAGTTTTAATTCAATCTTAAACAAACTAGTTCTTTCTTCTTTTGCTCAAACTTAAAAGGTTGTTTTAAATTGATCAATATAATACAAAGCTCAAAACTTGAATTGTATAAATCTAAGATTAAGTTATACAAGATTCTTTGTTATAACTAAGACTTAGATCAATTGCATTCTAAGGGTTTGATATTGTAATTAAAATTATTGTCAATTCACAAACATATTTTTAGATATAAAGTGATTTCATTGCAAAATCTTCCAATCAATTTTATTTTTTCTTGAAAATTGATTGAGTACCAAAGAGAAGAATGATACTAGAAAATTTAAAGAAAGAATAAAAAACCAAGTATTTAGATCATACCATTTCTTACATTTTAACAATCAAACAATCAAACTTTATAAATTTTTCAAAACCAACACAACTTTTACAAACTTTAATTTTTAAACAAGTTATATTTACAACTTATAAACTATGCTAACAAATTTCCCTGTGGATTCGATCTTATACTTCTGAGTAAAGTGCTACTCCGGTAGGCTTTTACGCTTAAAAGCTGAAAAACAGACACGACAATTCAGAATATTGAAAAAAAGAGCTAAGCAGCGAGTAGAGAACTCTGACTTTGAGTACCCCGACGTAGGAGCCCCTCCCTTGTTAGTCATTTGTAATGAACTACTTAAAGAGGGAGAGACGTGGGATGGAGAGGTACAGTGTAGTAAGTTAAAGCTAAAAGCCAAGTATCTTATCATTTTCTTGTTTTGTTGTCACTCTTTGATGCCATTGAAGAGAACGGTGGACATGAGCCTAAACCGATCTCAGTTACTTTGGACTATGGGGACGGGGAAGTCCATTGACTTGCCCCAGTACATGTTCATGCAGATATACCATGCTTACACACACCCGAATCCTAAAGGATTGATTCCATTTACTTGTATGCTTACCAAGCTGATTAGGGAGTTGAAGGTTAAGATTCCCTAAGACCTCACTACACAAGATCAGGATAATGCCACAAATGATTCCACCTTTAGTTGTTCGGAGGGGCAGAAGAAGAGGAGGAAAGAGGTTAAAGAACTGAGAAAGGCGAGTGCTGAGGGAGTGTCGGGGCAGACTTCAAGGGCCCAAGGTACGAGTTTCCAAGCTTTATTAGAGCAGTAAGGGCAGAAATTGGACACTTTCTTTGCTTCGACCGATTCTCGATTGAAGAGTATTGAAGAACATGTAGAGAGAAACACTGCTCTCCTCCAAGAGATTATGGCAATGATGATGAGAAGACAACCTCCTATTGGAGGGGATGACGATGATGAGGATGACCTCTAGGAATTTAGACTATTTTGTTTTAGTTGATGCATTTAGTCTAAAAACTCTTGCTTCGTTTTTGTTGATTGGGATGTATAATTGCTTTTGGATATTAGTTTCTGAGAATTGAATGGATGAAACCTTAGTTTCAATTATTTTGTTTTAATTTATAATTGCAACTGAAATTAATAAATTTTTGAGACAAGTTTTTATTCAACCAATTCCCGTTGAATTCATCCCAAACAAGTCAGTTTTTTGGTTCCATTGTAGCAGCATGTGACTTCTCACATTCTTAAGTTAAATAGATCTTTTGTCTTTATTGTTAATGGATGTGTTAAGTTTATTTTTTTTTAGGAACCATTGCCCTATTCACGTAATTACAAATCTTGTGATGAGATACATTGCCTCATGCATTAAACTAAGTTTGGATGAATAATTGATTCGCCTTTGCGTTCTAATGAAATGCAAGTTTTTGTCATGAATCCATCATACAAGAGAGTCTACATCGTTGTACACTGACATGCTATGTGACTTCTTGCGTATTTCTTGTGTGCATGCGTATCCTTATAAGGTGGAGATTGTACCTTGGGAGTTTAGAGCCTAATGATCGTTGTTCAGAGGTATTTACGTGTACTCAAGGATACTTTGTTGATCTTCCATTGATTTAATAGCTTCATTATTCTTGAATTTGATTTGCATGTTGATAGTAGGTGGAGTTTTTCACATCTTATACATTCTTGAAGTATTGACTTGATGTTTCCAGATTCTAGGTTGTGGCCATTTCATTTCTTTCGAGCCATTCATATTTATTTCTTTATCTCGGTACTCGTATACACATAATCTTGAAATGTACGTCAATGCTAACCAAATACATTGTTTATAAACCAGTAAAGTTGTATGGAGTAAAAAAATGCAAAGAAGTGAAGGAAGTTGAAAAGTTCAGTATTGTTGAAAATTTGGGAGCTGGAAGTGATTACATTCTTGTCATCATGTGTAGTGCACAATGCACGTGTCGAATTCCTATTATCGTTTTCTTCTTTCCCTAGTCTCGGCTTTTCATGCACATGGCCATAATGTATTCGGAATAGCATGAGTCATTAATTTAGTTGAGTATAAGTTCTTACACGTCAAATCTCTAGTTGTTATTTGAACCGTGAATGTTTTCACGAAGCTATGTCAAGTTGATACAGTTGTGATTTAGCAGTTGTTGATGATGGAAATTGCTCATTTTGCATATCTTATACATTCAATCTTTTGATGAGCTTTTCAATTGAGAGAGCCTTGTGTGTTCACATGTTGAGATGAGTGTATGTCTTGTGAGACTTGGAATCGAAGCATAAAGGATACAATTGCATGCGTCAAGATGACAAGGTTATATGTCATTAATAGTGTATTTCAATGTGATTTCCTCTTTTCGATACTTTATGCCTTTAAATTGCATTATTTATGATTTAAGGGGATCGAGATTTCTTTTGAATGGAGTTATTGCATGACCATCGTATCTCTATTATCTTCTTGACATGACATGAGTCGATGTTTGTGGGTGTCATCACTAAAAATCCTAACGAGACACCACTCGTCCACTAGAGGTAACCTAGGAGTTTAAAGGCTTTGTGTATTCTCTAACTGCACCTGGGACTCCTACGAGAGTGGAGATTATGTTTTCTTGTCTCAAGTTTTGCTAGGTACTAGCAAAAGGTTAGTTGGGGGGTGATTAGACTACATAAGTATACTCTATGGCCACTAAAACATACTTCGTTAGTCGTAGATTAAGGCTAATTATGTTTTCTTTGCCAGATATTGTACTTAACCTTGTCCTTGATCTTATTCAAGGTCTTTGAAGCTAAAGGAGTAGTTGTTAGAGCCAAAGAATTGAGCAGGAGTGCGGGCATGGCTTGATGAGAAACATTGTCGGGGTCTTGTCTCGGAAAATGTGCAAGTTCTTGCTCATTGACCGAAATGGAATGAATGGTATGCCATTGAAAAGCTCTCTCCAAGATACACTTGTTTGCGTCTAGTGAGCGTCGCCAAATTCCGACTTCAAAGGCCTCAAATCAGATAAAAGCAAAAGAGTGAAAAAAGTGAATTAGCGTTCGAACACCAACCCAGCCATTCGAACGACAAGAGGAAAAGCAGAAGCTAAGTTTGGCCAAGCGTTCAAATGTCCATACAGAGAGTTTGAACGTCCTGAGAGCATTAAATGAGATTTTTGGCCTGGCATTCAAATGCCAAGATTAAGCGTTCGAGCGGTGAAGAATCACTAACAGGCGTTTGAGCGCTCCATATGGCCATTCGAATGTAAAGGCAATTTCATGGCAGAATTTTAGGGCTCGAATCTTGGGCCTATAAATATGAACCTTTGTTGTAAATTTTAGGTTATCAAAGTTTAGTAGCCGCTTTTTATGAGTTTTAAGCTTAGAATACATTGGATGTTTGTAAGTATTTCTCTCTTCTAGTTGTAATCACTTGGATTCAAAGTTTAATATAAGTTGTCGTCTTTTCTTGCATTAAATTTGAATTTCCTTTTGTTTCCTTGTGTCACATCCTTATTTGTAGTTCTATTTCAAGTATTTTAAGCTTGTTCTTAGATGGATATCAGTAACTAAATCCTCCCGTCTCGAGATTGATTGTGTAAATCGATTGAAGGTTTTGGATGAAAAAGGGAGTTGGACTTTGGTCTTTAAAGTTCAATATTGAGATTTTATCATTCTTCTTCTTCATTATTCTAGATATTATCAAAAACTCGGATGATTGATTATGTTCAGCAATGGTTATAAATAAGCCTAGTCTTAGTATAAGCATTGCGTGGATCGATGGTACTCATCCTTGAATCGAACAACCCGATTCAATTTAGAAATTTAAGATTTGAAAGAATTAGGGGTTTTAATGCTAAATATTCCGAATCTGAGACTCACTGCGAAGTCTAAGGATTTAAGTTATACACTCGTCACCTTTGGAATTCCAAAATCCGAAATCGATTCAAGCAATCAATCCCAAGACCTTTTCGCATTAATCTACAATTCACTTTTTTCAAGTTTATCTAATTCTACTTGTTAGTTAATTTCGATAACCAATCAATTTCCCAAATAATCGAATTTATTTTCTTTCTGAAAACATTTTGTTCGTCCTTTCTGTGAGCAATAGAGAATGTAATCTAGTCCTTTCATCATTGTTCACACAACTCCTTGTGGAATCGACTTCGTACTCCAAGATATATTGTTTCTCCGACCTTCTCTTGGGATTTTTCTCAAGCGCATTTTTGGCGCGAGTCATAGATAAATTTGGAGTTATCTCAATTTTTGATTTATCAATCTCAATCCCCTGTTTAGACACAATATGGCCTAAGACCATCCCTTGGGAAACCATTAACTAACATTTCTCCCAATTTAACACACGACCCTTTTCTTCGCACCTTTATAGAACTAATTTTAAATGTTGGAGACATGACTTAAATGAATCTCCAAAAACTAAAAAATTATCCATGAAAACCTCTACCACTTTCTCTACTAAGTCACTGAAAATGTCCATCATGCATCTCTGGAAGGTACCAGGTGCATTGCACAAACCAAATGGCATTCATCGGTAAGCAAATGTGCCAAACATGCAAGTAAAGGTGGCTTTTTCTTGATATTCTAATGCAATTTTAATTTGATTGTATCCTGAATAGCCATCCAGGAAATAATAAAATTCATGGCCTGCCACCCTTTCTAGGATTTGATCTATATATGGTAGTGGAAAGTGATCTTTTCTTGTGCAAGAATTCAACTTCCTATAATCAATACAAACTCTCCACCTAATGGTGACACGAATTGGTATCAATTTCTCATTCTCATTATGCATCACTGTTATGCCTGACTTCTTCGGTACCACCTGAGTTGAGCTTACCCATTTGCTATCTGGAATAGGGTAAATGTTTTCGACATCTAACAACTTCAACACTTCGTTTCCAACCACATCTTTAATGTGTGGATTTAACTTTCGTTATGATTGTCTAGATGGTTTGATATCCTCCTCTAGGTAAATATGATGTGTGCAGTTCAGGGGACTGATACCTTTTATGTATGCCACATTCCATCCTATGGCTTTTCTATGAGATTTCATGACAGCTAGAAGTTTGCTTTCCTGAGTACTAGTAAGACTAGATGAAACTACCACTGGATATGTCTCATTTTCTCCTAAAAAGACATATTTTAGGGTTGATAGAAGTGTTTTTAACTCCAAGGTAGGAGGTTAAACACTTGATGGAAGAAGTCAATTTTTATTGGGTGGTAATATCTCAAATTTTGGTGTCCATTGGTTTACCTCACAAATTTCATTGTTATCCAACAAAGAGTATAATTGTTTAACTTTTTCACTCAAATTGTACTCAATGGTTGTTGGATTTACCAAACATGTTTCTAATAGATCAGAGTAAAGGGAAGTCTGCATGCAGTTTTCCACAATACTCTCAATGCTACTAACCTCTTCTACCTCACCCTTGTCTTTTACTTGCTTGGCTACATTAAAGATATTCAATTCACAAGTCATGTTACCAAAAGCTAGCCTTATTACTCCATTCCTGCATTGAATAAATGCATTTGAAGTTGCTAGGAACGGGCAACATAAGATGATAGGAATCTAAGTTTCTAGATTCTCTACTGGTTGAGTGTCCAATACAATAAAATCTATAAGAAAATAGAATTTATCAACTTGTATCAGGACATCCTCAACCATTCCTCTCGGTACTCTGGTACTTTTGTCTACAAGTTGAAGAGTAATATTGGTAGGTTTTAACTCCCCCAATCCTAATTGTTTATACATAGAGTATGGTAACAAGTTAACACTCGCACCTAAGTACAACAAAGCGTGTTCAATTTGAGTAGTCCATATGACAATAGATATTGTCGAACACCTAGGGTCCTTATATTTTTGGCCTTTTGTAATTTGAAAAATTGAGCTCGCTTGCTCCATCAGAAATGCCTTTTTTTACACCTGTATTATGTGTTTCACTGTACATAATTCTTTTTAAAATTTTGCATATGCAGGTATTTGTTTTATAGCATCTAACAAGGGAATATTGATTTTTACTTACTCAAAGAGCTTATAAATTTTAGCATTTGAAGTTTCCTTCTGTGGCAATCAAAGTTTATGTGGAAAAGTGCTAATATCTGATAAGGCATTGATTCTTTTTTTGGTTCTTAGAACACAGTTTTTGGCTCAGTATTCAAAGGTTCTAATCTCTCGGAATTTTTCTCAAAAGGCTCATGAATTTCAGTGTGAGCCAATTTTGAATAGGCAATTTTTTTCAAATTCCTTACCACTTATTAATGTGGTAACTAACTTTAATTGTTATGGATGCATGTCTGATACTATAGAAGTATCAATATTGTGTTGTCCTTGAGGGTTGACTTATGGTTGTGACAAGAATTTCCCTTTCTCTTATTGTAAACCCCCCACACCTACAGTCAACTTAGAAAGTTGCTTGCATATATCCCCAATGGACTGCTGATTTTGAGTCCATGACATTTGCTGGCTCAAAAAGAAAGTCTGTAGTGTGTCCTCTAAACTCCACTTTTAAGGAGGTTGATATACGTTCTGAGTTTGTGGTTGGTGTGCCTGTGGAGGATAAACTGGTAGATTATTTTGTTGTTTGTAAGAGCCCTGTCCTATTGGATTGGACTATGTTTGTTGCTATGACGAGCCTCCATGGCTAAAATTATAATTTTCTATATTTCTCCAAGAAAAGTTTGGGTGGTTTCACCACCTTGTATTATATGTGTTGGAAAACACAGAATTGAAAGGTTTGTTAGGTTGATTCAAGGCACTGACAGAGACTTGGTCTCCACTTTGCAAGACCTCTTTACAAGCAGATAATGTCGGGCATCCACCAGTTGAATGCCCTTGCCTATTGCATATTACACAAATGTCCTTAGTATTTGTTGAGGTGTTAATCTCATGAACCTTTTTTATCTCTAAAGGTTCCAATTTTCTATCTAGTTGAGTGTTCTTGGCTTGTAAATCGTCTTGCTCCCTAAGCGTGTATTTTCCATGTCCTGAGGTGTTTAAACTTAAAGATTGTCTTGAATTGTCGACCCTCGACTAATTATTTTCTACCAACTCATCAAAAAAATCTAGTACTTCCTCGGGGCTTTTGCACATAAACTGGCCATTACACATCATGTTTATAAATTGTTGAGTTTGTGCTGAAATTTATTTAAAGAAGAAACTTAGAATCCGACCCGTATCATAACCGTGATGTGGAATGGCATTTATCAAGTCCTTGTACCTCTCCTAACAGGCATAAAAAGATTCTTATTCCCTTTCTTGAAAGATGTAAAATAATTTTTTCAGAGAAGTAGTTTTATTCATTTGAAAGAAGTTTTTGAAAAATTCCTCTTGCATTATAGTCCAAGAGGTTATTGAATGAGCTCTCAAAGAGTTTAGCCATATCTTAGATCTATCCTTTAATGAAAAAGGGAAAAGCTTTAGACAGGTTATCTCCTCCATTGTTCCCACTATCTCCTCAAATTCCTTCACATGGAGATAAGGACTTTCATTTTCCATGCCATGGAATGTTGGAAGAGATGGAAACATACCTGGTTTGATTACAAAGGTATATGCATTTTCAGGTAAGACAATGCATGATGGTGTTGATGCTCTAGTTGGACTAAGATAATCCTGTATGTGACGTCCGTAAGGCGCATGAGCCTCATTGAGGACTTAAAGTTAAAGGCAAATTCCGCCTTCTTCTTCATGTCCCTCTATTTTGTGGTGTGGTGGTTGATCCATTCTTCTTAGTCTACCTGTTATATCGCTATACTACACTAACATGAAAATCTTAACCCTTTTATTTTAGCTATACTCTGTACTATAACAATTAGTATATATAAAGAATGATAACATTTACTCGCAACTTCTTGTGATTCAATCACAAGATTTCAATGTTCGTGCTTTTAAAGCTCCCCGACAACGACGCAAAAAATGCTTGCTCTCTACAGTTATCTAATTAGCGTGGCTGTCTATTTTCAGTTCCCAAGCGTAAGAACCTACAGAAGCAACAATTTACTAGGAAGTATAAGATCGAATCCACAAGGAACTCAGTTTAGCATAGTTAAATGTTGTAAATAAACTCAAGTGTAAAAGGAAAATTGTAAAGGTTGAAATTTTGTTTTGTTTTGAACTTGATAGTATTTTTCTTTGAATTTTGTATTCAATATAAAAGATGGTATAGTCTGAACACTTAGCTCTTTTCCTTTAATTCTTAGTTTCTTTCTTCTCTTCTATGCTCAATCAATTCTCAAGGTAAAGATTAAATTGATTAAAATATTTTGCAATGAATATCGGGTTTGTATCTAAAATTATGTTTGTGAATTGATAATAAATCAAACTAACATTTTCAAACCCTTAGAATGCCACTGATCTAAGCATTATTTGTAGATAGGAATCTTGTAAAAAAATAATCAAAGATTTATACAATTCTAAGCTGCGATATTTGCATTTATTATTGATCAATTTTGAAACAACCTTTTAACGCCAATTTAAGAGAATAAGAATTAGTTTTTTCTATAATTGGATTAGAGTTTTGTGTTTAGACTAAACCAATAATATTTAGCCTACCATACTTGAACAATAATTAAACATGCTTGGTTTAGAGAAGTTTAAAATGGAATTATGATAAAACTTGAAATGTAAAAAACTTAACAAGTATTGTAAGCAAGAAAACCTGCCATTAAGGCTGTTAGAGTAAGCGAGAACCCAGCCATCCAGGTGGACAATTGAGGTTGAAACTAATTTCAATTAACATACGTATATTTGATGAACAAAAGAAAGTACAAGTGTTTGAGAATTTAAACTAAAACGGAAAAATGAAAAAAAGCTAAGTCTAAGAATTATGCAAAGCTTTAAACTATTATAAGTGTTTTGTTTCCTCCAAAGTTCAATCCTTGTCTTCAAGAGTTATCCTCTTATTTATAGAAGGTGGAAAGTGAGAACATATGTGGATAAAAAGTATTTGGAAAGTTGCCTTGCTTGGGCTCTCAACCAACCTAGTCCGACCGGTCGGGTTATGGCTGGACCGGTTGGGCTTGTGCAGTTTTTTCCTTCTTGCTTTGGTCCCTCCTAGACCAATAGAGAAAAGTTGGACCTATCGGGGCTTTTCTGTTTAGCTTCTGAGGATTTCCCGACCGGTCTAGGATTTGTCCAACCAGTCAGACTTGGCTGCACTGGCTTCATCCTCTATTGCTCCTCCGACCGATCAGGCAATGGCTTGGACCAATCGAACAGGGCTTTTTGTCTTCAACTCCTGGTTCATTTCTTATCTTTCAAATGCTTTGTTTCTTTGAGTTTCAAACCCTTTTAAGCATTGTTTTCTCCATGCACAACACTTAGTATGCTTGTTCTACAACAAGATATAAAATGAACAAGTAATGCACATTTTGAACCTAAGTAAGGAGAATTAAATTTATAATTTGTAAGAATATGACTTACATCAATGCTCTTCTTGCATCAGTTACCCTTCTTGCAATTGGTATTGGTGAACTTGAGTACTTGATACCTCGTGGGTTTCCTCGATTTATGGTGGAAGTTCCTCAAATTTGGCCTTCAATCTCCATAGCATGGTGACTGCTTTCCTCTTCTCCTTCTTCTTCCTCTTTGGAGGAGTCCACACTTATTTCCCTTTTTATCATATGCTTAGAAAAACCACCATCTATATAATGATAGATTTGTCTACTAAACTTAACTCTAAAGTATTGGAAAATCTTTGTTAAGAAAGCACCAAAAGGTAAGTCTCGATTTTTGTGATTCCTCACATCATTCATCTCTTTTAAGATTATGTAGTTCAGATTTAGAGGTTCGTTAATTGAAGCTCTCTATATAATAAAAACATGGTTGTCACTTGATTATAATGTCCCATCTTGTGAATTATATTATATGCAATATACTTTTGGAATAGCCTAAACTATGTTTTTGCTATTTTGTTTGTGTGGATCATATGGTTCCGTTGACAGCGATCACATCAATCATTCGTTTTTGTTTCAAATATTTGTCAAGCTAGCTTGGTTTGTTCATGAAAATACAATCCCCATAATTTTAGATAAAATTATGGGATTAAGGACTATTATTTTCCCTCTAACCCTTGTGTCAATTGTGTATTCAATATTATCTAGAAATCCTAATTCAAGGTAACAATAGAAAAATCTTACCAAATTTGAGTACACATTCGTCGGAAGAGGATGCAATTCATTCCATCCTAACGCATAAAGTGGTGCCAGCATCTTCAAGTAGTACTTTAGTGGGAAGTTTTTCTCAAATTCCCTCTTGGTGATTAGTCATTTCCTTGAAGTCGGACAGCGACGTCTTTTGTATCTCTATAATTTTAAACAATCGTAGTTTGAACTCCATTTGGGGTTCA
>BRYE01000007.1:7573618-7576118 GCA_030159115.1 Actinidia arguta var. hypoleuca
GTTTTATAAGCGAAGATAAATCTATTTTTCTAACTACTCCTCAGTAATATGCACGACTCTAGACAATTTAAAAAACAATTGAAACAAAAAATAATGGATAAAGAATATTTATAGTAACAGAATTTTTACTGAAAGAATGATTTTTGTTTCGAAAAACCATTGTAAAAATATTTCACAAACTCATTTTGGGTAGTTAACAAATTGAATTTTTGAATAATTGAATTTTTGAATAATCAAAAGTTCGGTCAACCGAACTTGTCGTCCGAAGTTGGAAAAGCCTCGACCGAAGATTTTGAATGCCACTGGGAATGCAAAGCATCGATCGAAGTTAAAGTTCGGTTGATCAAAGTTAAAGTTCGGTTGATCGAAGTTTGGCAAGCCCTAGAACGAAGTTTAAGCCATCCACTGACTTTGAAGAAAGGGTCGATCGATAGTGTCTAAACCCTTGGACGAAGTTTGTGGATGATTCTGGTTCAATGGAACATCGACCAAAGTTCAGGCAATCTCTCGACCGAAGTTTGGATCCCTCTCTAGATTTGAAGTAGCCATGACCGAAGTTGATGTTCGGTCAACCGAAGTTGTCGACCAAAGTTTGAGTCTTTTAATCTTGAACGTCCAAATGAAGATCCAACAACTGAGATTCAATCAAAACATCTAGTTCATAGCATTAAATGCATCAAGGGCCATATTTTAAATTTGGCTTATAAATTCAACCACTGAGGTTGTTAGAAGTGCATTGAAGTGTATTGATTTCTCCCAACATCTTGCATTCAAGTCTCTAATACTTTGATCATTATTGTGGGCCAATCTTGTTAGATCAAAGAGAGAGAAATCACTCTATAGAACTTTGATTGTGTTATATCATTCAACTAAAGTGTTTATAAGAATTATTACTACAATCTAATCATTTTGAGAGAATCACCTTGAGTGATTGATTATAATCCAATAGAGAGCATTTCTCTTGAATACTAGAGGAGCTCTAGTGGAGAAAGATTGTAAAAGTTTGCAAGCACCCGAAAGCTTGTGAAGATGGTGATATCCCAAGGAGGTCTTGGAGAAGTGTATGTAAGCACCGATTGACCGAACCACTATAAATTTGTTTGCACTCTCTTCTCTATACTCTTATTATAATTGCTTGTACATTACATTGAATGCATATTTAATTTATTGTTTAGTCAAGATTTTAATTGGTCATTAATAGTAGCAAACATATTTCACCCCCTTCATAGTTTGTCTTTGAGTAACAATTGGTATCAGAGCAGGATTCTATATTTTTTGAATTTAACAATCTAAGAGTCAAAGATCCATGGCAAATATAATAGGAACACATATGACCAAAGGCCAATCTACAAATAGGCCTCCTTTATTTTTTGATAGTAACCATAACTATTGAAAAGCTAGAATGAGAATTTATATTCAAGCTAATGACTATGTGTGCTAGAATATAATAGAAAATGATCTCATCATATCCACAAAAGTAGTTGAAAAAGAAGAGGTTGTAAAACCTCAAAATGAATGGACATTTGTAGATATCAAGGATGTGCAAAACAATGCCAATACCATTCATACTCTATATTGTGCCTTAGACGTAAATGAACATAATAGGATATCAGGATGTGAAACTACTAAAGAAATATAGGATAAACGAGAAGTCACCCATGAGGGTACTAATCAAGTGAAAAAAATAAAAAAATAGTTTGCTTGTACATAAATACGAACTTTTTAGAATGGAAACTAATGAAACTATTTTTGAAATATTTACTAGATTTATCAATATAATAAACAGCTTAAAATCTCTCGGTAAAGTCTACACTAACGTGAAAATGGTAAAAAAAAAATTCAGGTCGACACCAAGAAGTTGGGAAGAAAAATAACCGCAATTGAAGAAGTGAAAGATCTCATAAAAATGGGTCTTGATGAGTTGCTAGGATCTCCTATGACTCATGAGATCAATACGAAGAGCAATGAGGAAAATGAGGAAAACAAGAAAAAGAAGGCAATTGCCTTCAAGGCATCATCGTCACAAATTGAAGAAGAAATCAAATACGATGATAATAGCAATAAAGAAATGACTCTCTTCACAAGAAAATTCAACAAGATGTTCAAGAAAAAACAATTTCCAAGAAAGCAAGGAAGAAGGAATTTTGGCAAAGAAGTGAAACCAAAGAAGGATCCCATCATTTGCTATGAATGTAAAAAGTCGGGACACATTAAGAAGGATCCAAAGAGGGACAGACAAAAAGAATGTAAAAGAAAATTTTGAAATATTCAAGGTCTTTGCGTCATGGAGAGAAAGTGATCTTGAGACATCCGACAATGAATCAAGTGAACAAAAGATAGCCAACTTGTGTCTCATCGCAAAAGAAGAAGAATTTGATGAGGTATTTTTTGAATCAAATTCTTTTATTGCATTACAAATTGTTTTTGATGATTTATATGAAGAATCAATAAAACTATGGTCAAAGAATAGCATGTTAAAGAAACTAGTTACATACTAGTG
>BRYE01000007.1:7601118-7606118 GCA_030159115.1 Actinidia arguta var. hypoleuca
ACCAGTATCCAAGAAAGACTCATTTCGGATAATCATGGCACCTGTGGCTCGTTTGGATTTAGAGTTACATTAAATAGATGTGAAAACAACATTTTTGAATGGGGATTTTGAGAAAGAGGTGTACATGGTACAACCTAAAGGATTTTCAAAAGATAACCATTTAATTTGTAAGTTAAAGAAATCCATTTACAGACTAAAACAGGCCTCCACCAATGATACTTGAAATTTCACAACATTATTTCTTCTTTTGGTTTTATGGAAAATATTGTTGATGAATGCATATACCTTAAGGTTAGTTTGAGCAACTGCATATTTTTAGTCTTGTATGTGGATGATATTTTACTTGCTAGTAGTGATTTGGGTTTGCTACGTAAAACAAAAACATTCCTTTCTTAAAACTTTGAAACAAAGGATATAGGTGACGCCTCTTATGTTATTGGCATAAAGATTCACAGAGACAGATCCCGAAGAATTTTGGCGCTTTCTTAAAAGGCTTATATTGAAAAAAAATTGGAAAGATTTAAAATAAACACATGTTCACCTTTGCCAGCACCTATTGTCAAAGGCGATAAGTTCAATTTAAATCAGTCACCACATAATAATTTGGAAAAGGAGTATATGAAAAGCATGCCATATGCATCTGCAATTGGGAGTCTGATGTACGTTTAGGTTTGTACAAGACCAAACATTGGTTTTGTAGTGGGAATGTTGGACAGATATCAAAGTAATCTAGGTATATAGCACTAGAAAGCTGCCAAGAAGGTCATGAGGTATTTGCAAGGAACCAAGAAACAGATGTTGACATATAAGCATAGGGACAATTTGGAGGTAATTGGATATTCAGACTCAAATTTTGCTGGATGTTCAGATACTAAAAAGTCAACTTTAAGATATATCTTTGTTCTTGTTGGAGGGTTTATATCTTGGAAGAGTATTAAGCAGCCCATTATTGCTTCATCCACAATGGAAGCAGAATTTGTTGCATACTATGAAGCTACTTCACAGGCATTATGGTTAAGAAGTTTCATCGCAGTACTAAAGGTCGTTGATTCGATATCAACATCATTACGAATTTACTATGATAATTTGACTATAGTTTATTTTTTGAAAAACAATAAAAGTGGAAGCCGAAATAAGCATATAGACATAAAGTATCATGTCGTTAAAGAGAAAGTCAAAATACAAGAGGTGTTAATTGAGCACATTTGTACTGAGCTCATGATTGCGGATGCCATGACAAAAGCACTGCTGGTTAAAGTTTACAATGGTCATGTGAAACGCATGGGAAGCTAACTCTTTAAATGTTTGACTTGACTTTCTCATTTGTATTTTTATAGTTTAAGAATGTTATGAATACATGACTTTTATTTGTACACATAAAGTATTGTCATGCACATTATGCATTGGCATAAATTCAAAGGACCCAATGACTAATTGGTAGTCATTGAAATAATATCACATTCAGTGTTCGTTTAGAAGATATCGTACATTGTAATACATGGAAGGGAGTGTCAGTTAAACGTGACATAATCGCTATGATTCATGCCATGATATTTTTTAATTGAGTATGGGGTTTACATAATGGTTTGGGTAATTATTTATGGTTGTCTTTATCACTTCATAAGGTTCTAATATGCTTTATGGCCAAGTGGGAGAATGTAAGCACATCTCCCAATATGAGAGATTAATTTGGCCAATAGAGCACATAAGCACAATGCATCTTACATTGTATTTATTTAAGTGATAAGGATAAGGAATGCCCATTCCTATTCAAGATTAAGGATAAGAAACAGCCATTTCTATTTATGAACATGTACTTTGAACAAGTCTTTTGGCTTTTCATTTTTTTCCCTAGAGTTTCTTTGTGGAGAAAAACTAAGGGTTACTTGAAATACTAAGGGTCCCTAACCTAGCATTATATATAGCCTGTGATATTCATCTGTCAAGACACTCAAGTTCTGTATAGGTTAGAAGACACTTACAAAAATATATTAAGAGGTGCATCAATAGTAAAGTGAAAGAAGGGTGTTGATCCAAGCACACATCATAATTATAAAACAATCACTAAAGCAATTATGGATGAATGTTAGTATAATTCCGTTGCAGATATATAAATATTTTATTTTATAGATAATGTCTTACAATATAAGGAAGACAAACTCTTCAATTTCATGAATGGATTGCAGAATTGAGCACAATTGGAATTGCATTGCATGGGCGTCAAGGATCTAACCTCTATAATTGTTGTTGTTGATGGTATGCTTGACTATGAGTTGGGTAATCACTTGACTTCGGAGTCTAGCAAGAAAAAGTCTTAATGGAAGAATGGAAAAGACAATAGTTCAAAATTCAAAGCAAAGGCGGATGACTCACAAAGTAAGACTGGTCAAAAGAACAAGGGCTATTTTATTTGTGAAGGGCTGCATTGGGCAGAGGATTGTACCAAGCGTGAGACATTGAATGTTATTATTGCTGATGCAAGCAGGAAAGAATTTGATTCGAATATAACTCAAATCAATCCATTATAGCTGCTGAATGCAATACGTGTGGAAGAGACTCTACCGATGAGGACATCGACTTTTTTTGGTGGGGGTAATTTGTTAGAACCCTAATCCCTCAACACCAATATGGGTTAGTGTGTGGTGGCACCTTGCACTCACGCCACTCCTAATGGCAAAGGCATAAGGGAGGCATGCCTTGACAAGATGGTGTATGTTCAAGACAGTGACGATGCGGAACAAATGTAAGGCACAAGCGGAGTTATGCCCGAATGTGTGATAATGTGGGCTGTAAATAAGGCCTAGCATCAACATGTTGCTGGACAGTCATACGAGAAGAAAACACTCGTGAGAGTCAGTCAATTCGTAGGTGGCTTAGTACGGAACCAAGACTGGCATTGGCATGGACTAGGCATAGTCTTGTAGAGCGCTGCAACCATAGACAATTACTCGGTAGTTCTCGGCAATTTGTTTCTGCAGATAATAGTAGTTGCTGGAATGGTATCTGGAGATACTTGAATGCGCAACATTTGAAAGAAATTGTGTGTGAGGACACTTGCCCAAAGGGGCTACGAGCAGTTGCAGGATAAATGCATGTGGCAGGCTGGTGTTAAGACATATTTTTCCCTTTATAGTTGGGGGTGTCAACTGCCAGGACATTTGGCATGATGTTGTGTATTTTGTATATTTTTTGTTTGTCTATATATAGGGCAAAGCGCTGGACGAAATAAGGGAAGACAGAGAGGCAAGACATATTTCTAAGGCAAGGTTGGTGTTCTAACCAAGAGAAAACCTTGGCTTATTCTTTGTATTGTTGGTGCAATAAAAATATTGAGTTTTGACTCGTAAATATTACTTATTGATTCTGTTTTTTCTAAGCCTCAAACACATGTGTGTGTTTGTGGGTATTTGACTGAGACTAAGTGTTGGAACTTAGTGCCATCGTAGGTAAAATTTTGAGTCTGAAAATTGACCATGTGACAACAACCATTAGCGAGACCCCCACCCCCACTTCTAAATTTACCCACACCACCTTATGTCCGCCAGCTACCATCACAAGCCACCATAGCCGCCATTATCTAACAACTTCCACCTCCTCCTCCAACCGTCTCCCTCTTCCTCCAAGCCCCATTGCCACCACCAACCTCTCTTTCCCCCTTTCCCGCGCACCTCAGTTGAGAGCCCACCCCTTCCCTCTACCCTCAGCCCACCACCAACCTCTCTTTCCCCCTTTCCCGCGCACCTCAGTTGAGAGCCCACCCCTTCCCTCTACCCTCAGCATCTCCCACGCCCTCCTTGACCAACACAACTCCTCCCCTCATCAACTAAAACCTATACCATCCGCAAATCACGAGTAGCACACCCAACTGCACACATAGATAGAGGAAATCAAACCATACTTGTAGCTAAACTTACCAATCAACGTAACCATTCAAAGTCAACCTATTGGCACCAGAAACAAACAATTAAAGTTAAACAAGGACTACTAACAGAGACGTCAAAGTCAAATTATAGCAAGAACCCTATTAAAATTTCACTAAGTATGCTAATACTCATGCAAAAAAACAAAAATGGCAATTCCACATATATTAGAAATTTGTGTATTTAGTAATGAATATTCAATTTTAGTACTGTCGAATTGCCATACATTATGAGAAACAATATTTTTTAAATAATAAATAATTAGTGTCCCTCCTATATTAAAATTTGTGTTTACTGCTAGTTGGAATTCAAATCACAAGCCCATGTTTTACACTTTGCTGGGCCACATAGTGTAGAGTATTGAGTCACCCCAATCAAGCCCCCACTCAATCATTCATATAAGAGCATCACCGGCAGAATTTTTGATTTTGCCTTCTTATTTTAGCCAGTTTTTATTTTGTCTAATCTTTTTTTTTCCACCTCAGTCAACAATCTAAATAAGAAACTCCTTAAATACAATACCCTCTCCCTTTCTTCTCTCTAGTCTCTCTCTTCTCCCTCCTTGCAAGGAGTAAATAGTATCTTCCCACATATAAGGAGGCATTGTAACAAAAATTAGAATAGAGAACCTAATAGGAGGTTGCTGGACTTAATTCTCCCTCTCATCACTCTCTAATGTGTCTAAAATTGCTATTTTGAAATCCTATAGATGATGCTCTAAGGCCATAAAAGTAGCAATCTGATTCTGGACCAGGGAAAGATATGTCCTTCCTACAATAAATTACAGTTTGACATTTGTGTAGTGATCAAAAAAAGACAAAAAGGAAAAAAAAAAGGTTCGATAGCAATGTAGACCAGCCTGTTTGGGATGAAGGAAAAAAATATCCTTTTTTAAAGTAAAAACTTGTTTTTACTAGTTGGGCTTTTCTTGCTTTTGGGTACCGAATTAATATTTTGCTCTCATTAAATATATTTTTTTACTTTATTTTTCAATTTTGTGTTTTTGTCAATTTTGAAATGGAACGTTTCAGTATCTTATATATAGGACATTTGATAGGGTAGAGTAGGGTAAGGTAAGAT
>BRYE01000007.1:7636118-7641118 GCA_030159115.1 Actinidia arguta var. hypoleuca
TCATTTTTATGCTATGTAATACATAACAAGATTCATCGAATGTATGTCCAAATCTTTCTACACACCGAGAGCTAACGTTCTAGGCTAATGTTCTTGGAATTCGGATCCTACGTTTAATATGCGAATCATTAGATTTAATAATTTTCTCGTGGCTATGAATATACTAAATTTCATAATTTTTCAAGTGTAGAAAATACGTTAAAATTAATAATTTTGGATTAATTTTCTATAAAATTTTCTGCATTTAATTATTTAAACAACAAGTTGGTATATTATTTTTATAAAATTATTCAGAGTTAACTTGACTCCCAAAATTTTATATAATATACTAGATACATATATGTATCTACAGTAAAACTATTATAAATTTTTAAGTATTATAACTATTTTTAAAAATTCATGAAACATTCGAAGTTTCTTCACATAAGTTTTGCTGACAACAATTTAGTTTATAAATATTTTGGGCATTAAAAATATTTCATAAATTTATGAAATTAAATAATTAACACCTAGACATATAAATGTATCACATATTTTATAAAGTCTTTAACTATTTTTATAAAATTCGTAGTAAAGTTTCTGTTTCAAATATTTTTCTCAATCTCAGAAGTTTTATTCAAATCCAATTATGGGTCACTTATATTATTAATTTGAAATAACATTGTAAATAATAGTTTTATATAATTTTAAAATTTTTCCAACGCAACTTAAATCAAGTAATTTGGATATCGTATGAGAAAGTTATGATCAAAATACCATTTATGATCTAGTGGTAAAAATAAAGTTCCGCCTTATTCGAATTTAAATTTAAAAAAATACATATAAATATGATATTTTTAGGGTATTTGGAGGGTTTAAATATGCTAAACAGTATATTTACTAATAGGACTTAAAATTAAAAAAAAATTAAACAAATGGAAGAAGATTTGAATTTTACCTTAACAGGCATAATTTTTCGATTTCGATTCTGTCTTCTATTTCTTTCTCTGTATCTCTCTCTTTCTCTTATTTTCTTTGTTCTAATAGAGAGCTATTGGGCCAGCTTTTTGTTCTTAAATTTTGGCTTGTTAGGCTTGCCATGTTATCACATGGCACACATGCACAACAACCCCTCTCTTTCTCTCTTTTGTTTCAAATGACACATATGCCATGACAAGCCAATTCAATTGGACAAATTACACTCCAACCCCTCTAATTTTTAAATAATTATATTATCTCCTCTCAACTTTAATATTCTCTTTAATTTCATCACATAAGTTATGAATCTTTCAATTTACCCCCAAGATATATTAAATGATTTAAATTTAATAACAAAAATTTCTATTCTGTAATAAAATAAAAATAATTTAGGTTCGGAGTATTACAATATCTGTAGAAGATCATGTCACCATTGTTTCTCAAGATTGCCACTCAATATGCTCGGACTTCCTGACATATCATCCATGCCCTCCCGACGTCTTTAATTGCCAATTCCGAGTTATTCACCTCGCCACCATTTTTAGACCGAGGTAAAGTTGAGACTCCATATCCACTAGCTTCCTATAGTTGCAGTACCAACTCCATTCGACATCCACCACCCGTTATGTCGTAATCCTCTGTCACAATTTCTTTATTTGATCACCTGAAAGAGACGTTGCAGCATTAAATGCACTGAACTAGCCGTTGTCAGTTTGAATTTTTGAACTTCGGTTGAAGACCTCAGAAACTTCGGTCGGACTTGTGTTTTCCAGTGGCTTGGTTTTGTGCTCTATTTTGCGCTCTATTTTGCTTCTATGAACTTCGATCCTATAACTTCGGTCAAAACGATCTTGAACTTCAGTCAGACCGAACTTTAACTTCGGTCGAACTTTGCCTGTGTTTCCAGAGAGCATCCTTTGTTCTTTGACAGATCTTGTTTACTATTTTTCTTTCACAATTTCATGCTATTGAGTTTCCAGTTTTTGTTTAAGTGTAGAGCACTTTCCTTTCACATTTTTACATGCATGTTTACATCTAATATACTTTGAAAAACGCTTCAAAACTAATTTTAATCATCTACAATTCCTCTTTAAAAAATATTATCATTTTCTAAATGATTTTCAATAAAGTTCAAGTTTTTGACTTACGTCTAAACAAGTGTAATCATTAAAATTTTAGCTTTATTTCAACAATCTCCATCTATAAAAGGTCGCTCACTGCTGCTTTCTCGATATGTATGTTTGCAAACATAGAAACCTATGATCAATGTAGCATAATACTCGAAATATCTAAGGTCAATTCTCCATAGGAAATTAGTGATAAGCCAAAATTTGTATAGTGAGGAAACGAATAATTGAATATTAAAGCTATAAAAAGAGATTTTGGTTTGGGAATGGTTGATTATGTTTACACGATGGTGTTTTAACTCTGAAATTAAAGTAGGCAAGGTCCAAAAGCTCAATTCATTCTTAACTTTGATAGGTGATTTTCTTTTCTTAATTTAACTCAATCATATCTCATTTTTACTATAATATTGGTCGGAAGATTTAGTTTTAAAATTATATTTTCCATACAAGGGAGTGTTTGTGAATGATTAATAGCTTTGAGATATTTTATCAAACACTTAGAGTGCAAAGGAACTAAGCATCACATACGCCAAGGTAAACTTGTTGACACATGATCAAAGATATATACAACCATAGTTAAGACCGAAAGATTTTGCCCCTAATCATTTACAAGCAAGCATTTAAACTATTTGAGAGAAATAAAACCACCAAACTTAGGTCAAAAATGGAATCTAACTCTTGAACCAAGCCAAGTAGTTTAGCCAACTATTAATGGTGTAGAGTTCATCATTAATGGTGGATCTCCTACAAACAAGGTAAACTAAGAGTAAAAGATAAAAATATAAAAAATATGACAAGACAAGAAGCACAACAAGTACTTAAGAGTAAATGAAACTTCTTAAAATTAACAACAAGAAGTACTTACAACCATAAATGAGCAAATGAGAGAGAAATATTTGAAGATCTACCACTTGTAATACACAAATCCACTTCTTCTTCTCTTCTCTCTCTACCATAACTTCCAGATCTAAAATGTGACTTAACCTAAAAATCTTATGCTTTGAAATCTCAGAAAAGTTGTTTAAATAGGTCCCTAAAAATTCCTAAGAAAAAGAAGAAAAAGCCCCTAAAAGTTGTTTAAAAATCTAAAAAACTTCTATTTTTAGCCTTCACTACTGATAATGTTGAATTAACTACTGGTAGTTCTTCTATTTCTGAAGCTGACTGGATACCCGATCTACTGGTAGTGAATATTCTAATTTTGCCTTTGGAAAGCCCTATATACCGTTAATGTTGAATTAACTACTGGTAGTGAATATTCTGACTTTGCCCATGGAATGTTCACTATCGGTAGTCATAGATCAACTGCCGCTAGTGAATTATTTTTTTTTGTCTCTGGAATTCTTACTACTGGTAGTCTTCAGACCACTACTGGTAATAACCTACTTGATTTTCTAGGTCTCATTGTTAGGTTACACATTATCACTCTAGGCCTTTTCTTGCCATTTGTTTTCAACATAACCTCCTCGACGTATGCAAACATGGCTAGAAGGGCGTCTCTAACGTCAATGTGCCTACACAACTCACAAAAATTACTTGTGAACAAAATAGATTAAATCAAATGCTTTAACCTGTGCAAGTATACAAAAATAAGAAAAATTATATCGATTATTATTCAATATTTTATGTTAAATACACCCTCAACTTGGACTTTGCTAGTCTCTCGCAAAAATCAACTTTTAACAAGATTTCACATTACTCAGCAGAGACGAGACTTATTAACTCAACAACTCTTCAATCGACTATTTGATTATAGAAATGATTCAAAACTTTGAATATGCTCATACGTGAACTCATTCACACTCTTGCAAGCGATCAATCATCAAAAAATCATTGAGTAAGATCATGCAATCGAATTGTCTATCCAAGCCGAGTTTCAACTTAATTCTCACAAAAGGTGTTTGCTCTTAATTGATAACCACTCTCCAAGCTTGAGGAATTCATTCAACATGCATTTTTATTTTACATTTGGCCAAAAAGGCGCATTCTTTCCAGCAATAAAATGGCAATCACAAAAAAAAAAATCAACTATTGCTCAAGAGAGGACGAATAATCAACAAACCAAGCATAAACAAGACAAAAATAATAATATTCATTTCATAGCTAAAGGCATAACCGAGTTAACAAGGACTTTGAAGCTTTTACTGACCTTGGTTAACAAAAAATAAATTAGACAACTCAAAATAGATGTCGATTTTTGATTTGCTCGGACACTACCCAAAAGAATCGACATCCCATTCTGACCAACTCAACATCAAAAACAACAAAATAAGAAAGCAAAAACATAAAAACCAACTAAACAACTAACATCCTACAACCACAATTATGAGGCCCACGGCCTATTCTTCCTCACTCTTCTCTTCATCATTGCTCTATTCTTCATTGCCCCATGATCTTTATTCCTTTCCTATTATTTTTCCTCGAACTCAAATTCGGATTCGTACTTTGCATCTCCCAATTTTTCGAGTTCCATCAAATAAAAGTCAACTCGGCGTCATAAGCGGTTGTAGTCCTTCTTTTGTTCCTCGGCGACTTTAGCTTGAAGGCAGAAAAGTATCTGGAACCACTCGTCAATCCTTGTCTTGAGGTCCTTGGCCTTGGGCTCTTAGGTGGTTGTGGAGGATGTCGCACCCAGTGACATTGATCGACTCTTGGCATCCGACCCCATCGTGATTGGGCCAACTTTCGGAGGTACCATGATGTCGAAAACCACTAACTTTATCTTGGCCTTGATGCATATTTGGGTGATCATTTGCCCAAATGGCATGTTAGCTTGCTCGTCACGGTCCTAAATTCTCGGATCATCTCCCACATATATTCTGCAACATCGAAATGCATACCCGACATCATAATGTGTCGAAATTCTATATCATCCATGTCGGGTTGCTTCTTGGATCCCTTAGGGTGAATGTTGTA
>BRYE01000007.1:7721118-7726118 GCA_030159115.1 Actinidia arguta var. hypoleuca
CTTATACATTTTAGTGATATTTTTATTCCAGAGTATCACTACATTGTTCAATCCTTGATATTACCCATCTAACTTAACAAAAATTATGTACAAATAATTCTTTTTAAGCTATATTCAATACATGTAGATATTTTTTTTTTCCATCTAAGGATAAGTTGTTCATTTTGTTCATTGATTCGAAATAAATCTAATGTGCAAACATAATATGAGGTAGTATGGTTTAACTTTCGAAGTCGAAAAAAATTTAATTGCATCGATAATCAGTATTTTTTGTTAAATGAAGATTTAGTTAATAAAACTTAACTTGTGTGGAAAACATTCAATATATCTATATATACTACTCCTTCTGTCCTAAATTGAAGTATAATTATTTCATTTTGGAGTGTCCCAAAATGAATGTTCAAGTCAAAAGGTCAACCCAAAAATATACAATTTTTTTCCTTTTCTTTTATATATTATTTAACTAATATTATAGCCAAAGTAAAAAGTCAAACGAAATGATTATAGGGATAAAATTTTAAAATTAGTAAGAATAAAATGCAATGATTGTGTTTTTTAAAAAAGTTGGACTCTCCAAAGTGGATTTTATTTTGGGATGGATGGATTATATATTTTTAATTATGAATAAAAAAATTGAGAATGATCCATTAACACGAAAAGAATTAAATACGGACCGAAAATGATACGACACAATAAAACGAATAAATGATTGTGGTGCTTCATTTTTGGTCATTGATTTAAAACAAGTCCTGTAGTGACTGGATTACATGTAACAACTGTAGTTGGGTCCCCTTAGAACGTTAATATATGGGGTGATTGGTGGTGCTTGTTCTGAAGCTGCCACATACCCATTTGCAGTTGTGAGGAGACAGCTACTGATGCAAGTCCATGAAACGACGATGAGCGCACTGGCAACTTGTGTAAAGTTGGTTGAGCAAGGCGGTGTTCCTGCTCTTTATGCAGGATTAATTCCCAGCTTATTGCAGGTACAACATTGATCTTTGTATCAAGTAAAGTTCTCTAATGCATTGATCTGCTACAAATCCAATGGACAAGAGCAAACCAATATTAGGAAAGTGTGGTCAATTTATCCTACTTAGTTTTGAAATTCTACATTTTACACACAATGTTAGAATTTCCTTTCAAATTTCCCCGCTTAAATTTTAAAGTTGTCGCATTGAAATGCTTAGAAAAATAATTTTTTCCTATTATTTTAAATTATTTTTTTATTTTCCAAAATTAAAAAATTATATTTTACCTATGATTTTCCATCTCTCTGATTGATATGTAATTTTACCCTTAATAGAGTTTCCATCTCTCTCTCTGTGTCTTGTATTTTGTATGGTGTTGATCCACTTTGTTTTGATATGGAGTAGATTGCAGTGAAAAAAAGTCGGTAAAAAATAAGGAAAAAAATTATGTTTCTCTTGTAGAAAATAAGTATGCAGGTGACACTGGAATATAATTCTTACACTTATCATGTAAAAACCCAAATAAGTTTCAAGTTTAATTTAGTGGGAAAGTTAAAGACGTTCCTATTCTTTTCCTTCCAACTGAACGGTAGAAAATACGAACTTCAAATTTCCAATACTCGGGGGCCTGAAACAGGCGGACTCATCTTTTATGACAACACAAAACAACAAAAATGATGAAACAGATTTATTTCCATTATTGCTTTATCTTTTATCTGAAAAGTGTTTATTGCAAAGTGCGGGTGACTTTTTTAATCGTTGACTATGTCAGTGACCTCAAGTAACTATTGAAAGTTCTGACATTGTGTTTCTTCTGTTTTTGATGCAGCGGATATGAACCAGAAATCGAAAATCAAATTCTAGTTGTTGATTCCGAAGAATATTGGTTCGGATTTCTTCTCTAAACCCGTTGATTCAAGTGAATACCAAGAAAATAGGCATCAAATTCTCGTTGATTCACAAAAATACCGAATAATTGAAAAATGACGCAAACTTGCACACAGGTTATATTAATCTCCAAAAACTACTGAAATAACATGAATAAGAGTATAAATATGTTATACGAAATCCTAAGACCCGAGACAAACCGGGTTAAAAGAAATATTTAAGAAAACCCTAAAAAACAAGCCCCTAAACAGGTCAAAAACACTAAACGGGCCGAAAATCATACTTAGGAGCTTTTTTCGCGTTTTCAAGGGTTTTCGTCTCGTCAAGAGCTTTCCGGTGACATATTATAATAGGAAAACGAAATTACGAAGCAAAAATTACGGCCGATTAATGTTTACCGACCATAAAAGCATAACGACGACCTCGAGTCTCAAAGTAATCTTCAACTTTGCTATCTGCATCAGTTTTGCTCCTTCAAGTTTTACCATCCGCGGCTATAAATTACTTTGTGTATGAGTTCATGAAAATAGTTCTCAAGCTGGAGTCGACATAAAATTTATCTAGTGCTAGGCTAGGAGACGCATAAGTTATTGCTGGTCATTGGATTGCACGATTTTAGTCAAGAAGCATCGGTTTTTTGTATGCTTTTTTTTCTTCATATTCCGTTACCTCACCTGATAATAACATACGTTAGCCTTTTGCAAGGCAAATAAGAATATTTGGTTCATAAACCTTTTTACAAGCACAAAACCAATTTTCTACTTTTATTTTAATCGTAAGAAAGAACACCAGATGCCCTGAGTTGGATCATCTATGTTTTAGCGATTTCACAATGTTTTCGGTTAATGTGGTTATTGCACAATTCTCTAATACATAGATATAATAGCTTGCTGATTTTTATTACTTCTATCTGTACAAGTTTTGAGACTGAATTTTTAGTAGCACTGTTTTGCACTTGAACCTGCAAGCAATCACACTAAAATGATGTTGATGAAGAAAGAGGTTTGTGCTCGTAGATGCTGCCAATCTCCGTCAGCTAAGCTGCTCTTGGAAGAAGAGAGAGAGAGAGAGAGAGAGAGAGAGAGAGAGAGAGAGAGAGAGAGAGAGAGAGAGAGAGAGAGATGTATGCACACTGGTTGGGGGCATAGCATATAGAATTGGCTCTTATGCGGATATTAGCCCATAAAACATTGGCACAATGGCAAGCCCAATTTGCTACTATTAACAGGTTTAACACTGTTTCTTAGTCATTGTGGCACGGAATGACCACAAGGCTTGTTTAAGGTCAGTTCTGTTCTTAATTATGGAAACTGATATATGTCCGACTGAACATCAATACATGAGTTGAGTCAGTTTATACGAAACTTTGTCTCGGCTTTAATAGCCTCCCACTAGTGGACAGTTGAATTGGTCCTCCAAATTAGTCGGACCTCGGGCTGAATACCGAATTATCAAAAAAAAAAAAAAAAAGCAGCCACTTGCTGCAAAAACGCAATTACCTACAGATCAGGTTCCTTAGCCTGTGTGGAAGTCGAAGCTATGTTCTTGCCGATCTGATATCCCTTTGAGTAATTCGACCTCTTCCCAAGAACCTACAAAGAACTCTGTTCCTTGGACAATGGATGCTTTACATCAGGCTGCAATCTTCGAAACTATTTCCTCTTGTCATTTTTTATTTTGTAAGCCAAGCCATTTGTAGGAAAATGCACATTTGTTGATGTATCAAAATTGAAATATGTTACAGGTATAATCATTTATCAACACACATCTCAATGTTCAAATCCAAAGAAATTTTTATTTTTCCAAGATAAATATGTTTTGATCATGTACTTACATATGTACATTCGATCAACCTGAATTTTTCATAAATGATCTCTCTTGCTGAGCCTTGAGGTTCAAATGATACGCACACATGGTGCTGTACATCCCCAAATCCAAAGAAATCACCAAAGAGGGTTTTCTTTAGATTTTAGGGTGAAATGGTAGTTGCCGATTTTCATATGGATAGAATGGGTTTTATGTACAAATTTATCGTAATAGCATTCAATAGTTGGCAAAAGTTTTGCTATTATTAAAAATTGGCAAAGGGTAATTAAAAAAAGGCAGAATTAGTGATAGTCCATTCATAAGTGGTTGTAGCTTATTTTGTTGCGTTGCAAATCTATCATTGGGATAATCCATGATTTTTAATCTTTTATAACAAAAAAATTATTATTTTTTGTGTGTAGACAACATTACTTTCCTTTTAACTATAAATATATTTACTTATTAATTATTCAACAAATAAGCACCAATTCATCACCGCCACCGACGGCTGGTGACTTTTTCGACGAACCTCCGACAAAGTCTTTTTCGGTGGATTCTCCGGTGAACTTTTTCAGATATAAATTTCACTGTTTTAAGTATTCTAAAGTACAAAACGAATAGTAAAATTTATCTGTAGAACCAACAGTGAAAGTTATCTCCAGAACCCCGACAACTTTTTCGGCAAACTTTTTCAGAGATAAATTTCACTATTTTAGTATTCTCAGAGTAGAAAACGAAAAATGAAATTTATTTATGGAACTAATAGTGAAAGTTATCTCTAAAAAAGTTCACTGGAAAGCCATAGGAGGTTTTCCAGTCGGAGATGTCGCCAGAAATGTCACTGAAAAAATCGGCGGATGTTCACCGGAAAGTGGCTTCTGGCCGCGGATGGTGTTTTTTGGATAGGGTAGGAATGATAGGGGTATAGTGAGAAAGAAAAAGGGGTGTAAAGAATATAAGGGTCTTTTTATCTGGTGTAATAAAAAATGAGTTTTGATTTTAGATTTTTGTGATATGGATCAAAAGTGTTAAAAATTAGTCCACTGGACTTTAGACTGAACCTCCCAATAAAAAATAGAGCTCTAATTATTGGGTAATTCTCTTGCCAATATTTGACCAAGTCAAATTTGGTGTCAAATTTGGCCCCAAAAATGACTTTATCAAACTTGCTAAGTCATCACTAATATTTATATTTTTAATACATTTTGATCTAATGGTAATAATGATACCAAAATGACATTACACCAATGCAACAATATTGTCATTTTTCAAGCATTTTTGCTATGGTTCTTCTGAACAAACCCAATCCTAACACCAACAAATAAAAGAAGTCTA
>BRYE01000007.1:7773618-7781118 GCA_030159115.1 Actinidia arguta var. hypoleuca
ATCTTCCTAAAGGTCAAAGGCCAAGGGCTTGAGGTCCATTCAGATGGAATAGCTCTTACCGAGGTACCAAACCCCATTCACGCTTGAGATTTAGGGAAATGAGTCTTCAGAGAAATTCGACCCACCTAAATTCATAATTCATAGTGGCAAATCAGATTTGAGGTCGCATATAAGTCACTTTCGATAAATAATGGCACTTTAGAACCACCTCGATGCACTAATGTGCAATGTGTTCCCTTCAAGCTTCGGCGACCTCGGGCTGAAATGGTTCGAGAACATTCCCGCGAGTTCCATAGGGAGTTTTCTTCAACAATCCGAGTCACTTGCATCTCGATTTGTTATCAACACAAAATCACCAAATGGCATGAGTTTCTCCTAACACTTAGAAAGGGAAAGAATGAAATGATCCATTATTACAAGAAAAGGTATTGGGAATTATACAACAAGATTGAAGAGTGCTCAGAAGAACTTGCAATGGTTAACTACAAGCTTAGGGTGACTCCCGAAGCTAAGCTTTAGGATAATCTAATGTTGAACCCCCAACCTAGCTAAAAGACCTTATGTCCCAAGTAGAAATGTACATTAGGGAGAAGGATGATGTTAGGCAGTTTGAACAATAAATTGGAACATCCTCCCGTGGAAAGAACTCGTTCAAGTGTCACAAGGAGAGAACAAAAGAACGCAAAGGACGGGAAAGCAGGGTGTCCATGTGGTCTTCAAAGAACCGATCTTTAAGCTCCTTGCCAAAATCCAATATAAGCCCTACTATAAGAAGCCACTTCCTATGGGAGGGAATCCAAAGAAAAAAAACTAGAGATGGAAGTGCACCCACCATGAGGAGAAGGGGCACGAAATGAAAAACTGCAGAGCTTTGATGTATTTCCTAGATCAGCTCATGCAAGTCAGGCACCTACAAGAGTCTGTTGATTATTAAAAATAAATGCTAAAGAAATCGAGGTCAGACCTAATCCAAGATTTGACCGAGAAAGAGAAAGATCTCCTTATTGGCACTATTCACATGATCAAGGGTTCGCATGACCCCGAGCTCGAGAATAGGATACGGGGGAGATCTGAATCATCAAACAAATGCACGAGATCCTCTTAGCCCAACTAGTAGCTAAGAAGCCAAGACATACCTCATCAAAGCCTGGAAGCATCACATTCACCAAGGATTATCTGATGAGGGTCCAGCACACTCCACAACAATCCCTTAGTCATCCACTTGCGGATTCATAACAATGACGTAAAACGAATTCTAGTGGATTATGGTAGCTCGGTTGAGGTGATGTACTATGACTTGTTTAAACAATTGAAACTCACTCAGGCTGATTTAAGGCCTACCCGAGATTCGTTAGTCGGGTTTAATGCTCAGGCTCACTGGCACTTGAAAACTGTAACCCTCAAAGTCAGAGTTGGTTCCCAAAAGATAGAGACCAAGTTTGTGGTTGATATTCTTTCTGCCTATAATACGATTGTTGGACAAGATTGGGTCCACATGATGAAATGAGTAGCCGCCATGTTACACCAAATCATTAAATTTGCTGCCTTCAAAGGAAAGGAAATGATTTACAGTGATAAAGTTGCGGCCAAATAGTGTTACCTAGCCATGATTAACATTAAAACATCAATGAAAGAGGTGCAACTTGTGGAGGAGGAAAGAAAAGTGTTGGAAAATGTTGACAAAATCCCAAAGGAGAAGGTCGTTGAGGACCTGGTTCGCTATGAGCTCAATGAGCCAAGCTCGGACTGCTTCTTTCTTATTGACTCGAACATGAAAGAACGGGGGAGAACCAACTCATCGAGTTCCTGAAATAAAATATCAAGGTGTTCGCATAAAACCCACATTAGATGTCATGGATTGACCCAAACTTCACCAGTCACAAGCTCAATGTCACGCCCGAAGCTCGGCCAGTGAAGTAGCAGGGCATCAGTGGTAGAACATGTGGATGCAATGATAGAGGAAGTCGAGAAGCTAAATAGGGCAAGTGCTATCAGAGAGGTACTTTACCTGAGCTAAGAATGGAAAATGAAGAGTATGCTCAACTTTACAAGTCTCAATCGAGCTTGTTCAAAAGAATGCTTCTCCTTGCTAAAGATTGATCAACTGGTGAATTCAACATCGAGTCATGCTAGAATGAGCTTTCTAGATGCATATCGAGATTATCACTAGAGCAATGCACGAGACAGATCAAAAGAAGACAACATTTATCTATCCTTGAGGCATTTTTCATTACAAAGTCATGCCATTTGGGCTAAAAAATGTTAGAGCCACATACTAGAGAATGATCACCAAGATGTTTGGGCACATGATAGGAAGCACCATGGATGCCTACATTGACAACGTGGTGGTCAAAAATAAAGAAGTACGAGATCATCTAAGGAATTCCCGAGATGTTCGAGATCTTAAAGAAGTACAAGTTGAGACTGGATGCAACTAAGTGTGCCTTTGGAGTTAGCTCAGGCAAATTCCTAGGACACTTAGTCACTTGGCAAGGAATTGAAACAAATCCTGAATAAAATGTAGACATCAAGGACTCGAGAGTTTGAGAACTACAAATGAGGTTCAAAGGCTTACCAGAATGGCAGCACACTCAATCATTTCATCAGTAAGTATTTTAATAAATGCTTCTCATTTTTTTAACTCCTTCAAAACACACCAAATTTGAGTGGGGAGACAAATGTGAGTTTGCACTCCAACAATTTAAGGAGTATTTGACCAAGCCACCACTTATCTTAACCCCGAATGAAGAAGAGCTACTCTATGTCTACCTTGTCATCTTTGACCACACCGTTATCTCGGTGATGCTAAGGGAGGTAGATGGAAAGCAGCGTCCCGATCTATTTCGTTAGCAAAACATTTACAAATTGCCAAACAAGATGTTGTCGTGAGAGAAACTTTTCTGGACTTGGTCATTACTTTAAGAAAGCTCATACACTACTTCCAAGCTCACTCTATTGTAGCATGGACTAAATTTCCCTTAAATAATATGCTCAGGAAGGCAGACTTGATCGGATGATTATAAAAATGGGTTGTAAAGCTTAGGCAGTTTGACATCAAATTTCTTCTAAAGGCAACTTTCGTTGTTGAGTTCTCACCTCGGACTATGAGTCCAGAATTGGGCTATCCCAATTCTGCACACAGGGGGGAGGAAAGTTCAATAGAAACATCAGCAGCAGCCGAAATAACATCAATAGCTAAAAACCATCTTAGAGGGTCCTGAGGTTCTTAAGGAACCACCTTAGATTTATCAGTCTAAGGCCTAGAAGATGTACGTAGATGAGGGCCAAGAACACCCTAGGCACAGGTGAAGGCATAGTACTAAGAGCCTTGAGGTAGCAATTTTTGAACATTGCCTAAGGTTGAACTTTCCCGTAATGAAAAATGAAGCAAAATATGAAGCCTTCATCGCACGGTTGAAATCCGCCAAAAAGTTGTAAATACCTGAGCTAGACGTCTTTAGCGATTCAAAATTGGTGGTCAATCAATTCATTGGGAATTTGAAGCTCGGTGGACCAAAATGGCGAAGTACTTAACGGTGACGAAGCTTTTTCTCATGGAGTTCTGAACTGTGAAAGTCAAATAAGTGGGAAAAGAACGGAATTCACACGCCAACGAACTGGCAAGCTTGGTGTCAATTTTTGAAGGAGAAATCAAACGGGTCATTGCATTGGACTTTGTCTGAGTCTCAAGCTACGAAACCCATCAGGAATCCATTTTTGCAACACAGAGCTGGATGGACTCGATCGTTGATTTCCTTTGCCATGAAAAATTGCCAAAAGATAAGAAAGAAACACATAAGCTTTGAGCTAAAGCAAGGCATTTTTTGATTTCTCCAACGGGGAACTTGTACAAGAAGTCTTACTCAGGTCCTTACCTACTGTGCGTCTATCCGAGCTTGGTGAAGAATGTCCTTTTTGAGATTCACTAGGGAGTTTGCAGACTACACTCTGAGGGTAAATAGTTGGCACACTAAGATCTGACGCAAGGGAATTGGTGGTCATACATGCAAAAAATGCCCAATTGTATGGTCATAAATGCGCAAAATGACAACTATGTTCCCCCCTCATCCATCACCTCGCTAGAGATTTAACCCTGCCACCAGTCTATGGCCCTTTGCTCAATGGGGGATGGACATAGCGGGGGTACTTCCCTGATCCCCCAGGTAACAAGAAATCTTTGATCACTGCAACAACTTACTTTACTAAGTGGGTTAAAGTTGAACCATTGGCCCCAGATCAAAGAAATTGACGTGATTAAATTCATACGCAACAACATTCTATCTTGGTTTGAAATCCTCAAAGCATTCATTTCAAACAATGGAACCTAGTTTGGGGGCCAAAAAGTCTAAATGTTGGATGAGTTGAAGATTGAATTCTTTAACTCAACGTTGAGCTACCACCCGCAATGCAATGAGCAAGCTGAGGCATCCAACAAAACTGTTATGAACAGGATCAAGAAGTAGCTTGAGAAACCAAAGGCAAGTGGATCGACGAACTACCTAGCATTTTATGGGCCTACCGAAGTACATTACGGAAGGCAACAAATGAAACGCCTTACTTTTTGGCTTTCGATTTTGAAGCTATAATCTCACTGGAGGTCAGGCTACCCACAATCCAAACTAAAGTCTATGATGACAAGCACAACTCCTAGGTGCTGGCTCGAGACCTTGATCTCACTGAAGAAAAGACATAAAATGCCCCTACACGAATGGCAAGCTACCAAAAGCAACTCGCCAAGTCATACAATCAAAAAGTCTAACATAGAGAGTTTTTAGTTGGTGATCTCATTTTTAGGAAGGTTGTTGTAAATACCAAGGACCTGGTGGATGGGAAACCCAGCCTGAACTGGGAAGGTCCATAAAAATCACTAAGCTCGTTGGCAAACAAGCTTACAATCTCGAAGACCTAAAGGTCAAGCAAGCTCCAAAACCTAGGAACTTGAACAACTTAAAGAAATTTTACCAATGATCCTGCAATTTACACAATTTTTGTACTGAGCTACTTCACATTAAAGGTTGTAACCGTTTTTTATCAATGCAATCTTTGAAGTTGGTAATTTCTTCGTCGCTTTATTATGCATCCTACTTTACTTCGATTGTACTATCCGAAGGATTTTAAAGCTTATAAATTCTCTAACTATTGAAAACAGATTTACATCGGTTAAGGTAAATCAAGGCTTTTTACTCCAAAATTTCTCTAAGTGTTAAAAACTTGGGTAAGTAATACAAATGCTTGGAAAACAACACTAAGATGACAAACAACATGCAATACTCATTTGCCTAAGTACAAAGATCAGAATGTCTTAAACCAAGTGCGAGACTATTCATCGAACTGCTCAAGCACCAAGCTTGAGATGTCCTAAATCTAGCGCAACACTATTCTCCAAACTACTTGAGCACCGAGCTCAAGGTGACCTAAACATTCAGTAGCAAGTCAGAGCGAAACAAAAATTAACCAAGGCATGCAAGCAAAAACACAACGACCTAAAAAGGAATGAAAATCATTCACAACGCTGAAAATATATAAGTGTTTGCCCTAAGTGGGACTTGTTCAGAAAATTTAATTACAGATTTTGAAAATAAAACTAGAAAGTCCCTAGTGTTAAATCGTCTCTCTCCGCAAGGGAGCTCTCCAAAGACTTCTCAGATCCAGCCTCTTTCTCAACTTCCTTCTCGGTAGTATTCATATGTGCCACCGCGAAGCTTAACGAGATGTAGCTCCTCTAATGTACTCCTCTTTGTTGAAGTTTTGGACGATAATCGATGAGTATGACAGATATCAGGGAGCTGGGTATTCTACTGACGGATGAGCTGGGGCAACACCAAGCTTCTTAAGGCAGGCCAGCCGACCTTAGTGTAAAGCCTTTGCCCTATCTTCAGCCTCCTAGACATAGCAATCGATGGCTCTTTTCCAACCACTATCATAAATGCGCTTGTACACAGACTTTTGAGTTGCCCACATTTCATCCAGTTGGCGCTTCAGCTCGGCCATGTCCCCATTATTTACGAAAGGAAAACTAAACTGAGGTGAAGTGCTTACTTGTAAATTCTGCATTATATAGAGACTATAAGTCTTGACCCCATCCTCCTTCTTGAGCTCAACGATGATGCATTGAAGCATCGCAACTTCAGCCACCACGAGGTAGGTCTCGAAGTCCTGCGCGGTGTCATCAACTGCTACCCATCGACAGAGCTCACAACCAGAAAGTAATGGGTTCCAGAAGTCAAGAACTGAAACCAGGGTGTAGAGGGAACCACCAATTGAGCTAGTATCAATCATGCTCGTTCTTTTCTTGGAAAGCCTAATTTCATGTCCCTTCCCTTTTGTCTTTATGATGCCTTGTAGTTCGAGTGGCTGGTGGGGAATTATGTACCTTAACGGGGGGTTAAAAGTTTGGTCCTTCGGTCGAGAAGCACCAGTGGGCTGCAGGCGCACTTTCAAAAGCTTCGATGGCATGACCGAAGTTAAACTAGAGACTTCTTCTTTATCCTCCTCCTTGATGATGAATCACGATGTGCAGGGGGGTAGAGCTAATTGGCCAAGTCTGGCAGTTCGATGTGGGATGGTATGGCGGTAGACCAATTAGTATTGCAGCAAGGTTGCTACATCGCGAGGATGTTGGCATTTGTTGGCTTGACGAATCGCAGTTTTGTAATGTCCAACCGAACTCTATAGTTGTTGTTGAAACCTTGCAAAGTAAATCAAGTTGCACGCGTTAGGACTTGGTCAAATATACATAAATGTAAGATGCAACAAACTTAAACATGCTTGACAAAGACATAATCCTTACCATCATTGACATTACCACTCATCTTCAAGAAGGCTCATAGCCCTTCATCGTTGGATGGAATTCCCAGTTCCCAATAACTAGATGAACTCGTCTAAGTACAATATTTATCCAGGCTATCTGTCACTAGCCTGGACCAAGGTTGCTGACTATTCCTGAGACTCAAATAAGGATTCCCTGAATAGAGGTAGGCGTCGGGCTACTGCTTGGGCCGGACCACATTGTACATATTTAGAAAGTCAGAAACGAAGAATAGTATCCCCTCCAATTGCATTAATTCATTGGCGAACAGCATGATTCTGGCAAAGTTTATCGATACCTACATGAAAGTAAGGCCACAACGAGCCATCACCTTTTTCAATAAGGGGCTAATGGGAAATCGAAGTCCCGATTGATGGAATAGCCATACTCGAACAAGGATACAATCATCGTTCCCCTCTATCGTAGTGGCTACCTCATGCCCCCTAGGGCGCTCTATGTTGACGTCGTTCGGGATCCCTTGTTCCCTCCTAAACCTGGCCAAGGTAGCGTCGTCCTGCATGAGCTGCTGAGCTCAGTTAAGTTCCATGTATATAAAATAAAAACAATGTCCTATCAGTCCGAGCTACTAACCTAACTCAGGTCAATGGCAGATAACATACTGGGGCAAAGCTAATCGAACTGCATGCGTGTCTCGAGTTCTACCCCACATGGCTTAATTGTAATGCTTACTA
>BRYE01000007.1:7831118-7833618 GCA_030159115.1 Actinidia arguta var. hypoleuca
TTTATTGTTTTGATTCACAAAAGAGTGAGATTCTTTCTTAATCAATAAACTCAATGAATTGAACAATAAGTAAGTGTATGATGATACCCACCATTGAGAAAATTTATAAGTTTTGATTATATCAAACCCTGTAGGAGGATTATGAATCTGACATATCAAATAAGTTAAGTAAAAGGTCTCAAAAAATTAAATAGATGGGTATCTGCTATCTTAATATGGGATGATAAATAAGCATTTAATAAAATGGAGCTCAAAATATAATTATAGTATGATAAGAAATACAATTATAATTATTTAGTGATATTAATTATAATTTATATAAATAAGGATTAATCCTAGTTGGATTATGAGTCATTGTTTGTATAGGAAGCATAATCATACTCAAGGATCAAAATTTCATTTCGAGGGGTCGTTTCGGTTGTCTCTGAAACGAAAATATTTCGAAATATTTCAAAAATATTTCGAAAATATTTTAAAAGTGAAAAATAATAAAATACAATCTATCGTATCAAAAATGTACATCATTTATAAAAAATTTAAATTCTGGTTAATACAACTTATTATTTAGGTATATAGGATTTTGTTTTGGTATATTTTTCTATATTTGAGCGTGTTTTAATCGTACTAATAGTGTTTCGTTATTCCATTCATGTTTCATTTCAGTCTCTTAGAAAACGAAAACGTTTCGACTATTTCGATGGAAACAAAAAGAAATTTTGTTCCTTGATCATACTTATCATTTGGTCCCTATTGTACCATTTATATACACGAACTCTATTAGTAACTAGTGTTACAAAATATTCTGATATTTACGTTTTGATAAGATAATAGAAACCCTAACAGATGCGAGCCCACTCTCTTGAGTAAGACGTGTGTAAGGAATATAACAGAAGACTTGGGGTTATGATTGAGCGGGTTATATGTTCAAAATAAACGAAGGTGTGATTCTGATCACGTAGTTTAGTCTCCGCTAATTAGATCAATTTTTTTTTGGTTATTATGCGTATGCACTATAACCGAACGCGTGAAAAATTTCGCAGTACCCAACAATTATCACTATTAAATCTGGTTGACAACGTAATATTTTTTTATATTTTCATAATTTCATATTTGATATGGATCTTGTTTGATAGATTTTATTGAGAATGTTATAAAAATATAAATTTTATTAAAAATATTTGTTTACAAAAAAATTTATGACATTTTAAAGTTTGTAATATAAAAATGCAAAAAATATTTATACATCAATACTAAAAAAATGCAATTGTCATCACGCTTTGTATATATTGTTAAATCTACTAAATTATGGGCACTCCAAGGTGGGGGTGGTATTATAAATTCCCTGTTAACTCAAAATCCCAGGTCAGTAGCGTGTCCCAAGTCAATAGAGTTAGGGTTAGGACCGTAAATGTACTTGCAAAAGGACATGATTGTTCAACTGTTTCACTTGTGAGACTTAGTTGCAAATAAGTTCTGGAAATAAGATTTGGTTGTAATTATCTTTTTAAGTTTTATCAAATGGACCGTAAGTTTAAAGAGTGGCTTAACAAATTAAGTGGAGACAAATTGAGAGAAGAGGAGAGAGAGAAAACTAGATAGTGAGATTTCTTTGTATTTTTTTTAACTTTTATCTGTTTTAACACATATTTTTTTATATAAATGAAACAAAGAAAAATATTAGTCAATTAGCAAGTTATAATATTATTGAAATAAAAATAATAATAAATTGTTACTGGAAGGTATTTAATGTTTCTCTATAAACTCGAACTTCAAAAATTCCTCTTGAAACTTAGGAGTACAGCCATTTGAGTTAAGCTACAAGCATCTCCGTTGCACACGCTAGTGGGTGTACTAGTATAAGACGTTAATTAGTTAGTATGTTAAATATATTTTTTTGTCGTTCATTGGATATGTTAAAAAAGTTATTAAAGTTATCGGCTGCTAAAGTGTTTGCTAACTATAGCTAGCATATTAACTAGCTCTTGTGTGTCATAAATCATTAAACGAGCATAAAAAATTGTTAAAACTTTTTAAAACTTTCAATCCAATTTAATGGATGAGTTTACGTAGTTGGTTAGCTAGTGCAATTTAAACAAGTGATCTTTTGGAAAAATTACATTGCAATCCCCTTATTATTGAACACTCCATTCGTGGAGTCAGGATTTTAATTGAGATGGGCACTATAAATTCAATAATTGGATATGTTGGATTCAAAACCAAACCTCAACAACCTAATTCTAATTAATGAGGCATATATTACACAAATGACACTAGAAGTCAACAATTAAAATAATTGATTTCCAAGTTTCAAAGTTATTTTCAAAATTGAAGTTCATAATTTTTTTTCTCAAGATTAACTAAAAGGTGATATTGAAATTGAAAGTCATAGGATTTTGTTGAAAAAAAGAAAATAAACAAACATTAAAAGGCACATGTGTCTTTTTTTGGTGAACAAAATTTATATACATTTGATATTTATACACTAAATTGCAATTCTTTG
>BRYE01000007.1:7841118-7856118 GCA_030159115.1 Actinidia arguta var. hypoleuca
AGCATAATGCTGGGACAAGTATGGGGTGAGGGGGTTTTGGTTGGAGTGGTTGGGGGGAAGGGATGGGAGAGTGTGGGGTTTTGACTTTTGGGGCTTGGGATTTGATCACCTAGGTAACACTACTAAGTGATCCCCATTGGTCAACATGGGACAACATATAGTATACGTGTTTTTTTGTCTATTACCCTTTAACACAAAGTCTTTTCGTGTACAGATTTAAGTTTTCATAAAATTCTCAGAAAATATATAAAAAAAAATTATAATTAATAATTGGAACATAACATGTATTATTTTACATAAATGATATATATTTTACCTATTTCGTATATATCATATTATATATATATATATATATATATATATATAAACATATATTTACTTTCTCTTTCTTTTTTTTTTAAAGAGAATTTAAATATCTTAAAAATTTAGAAACAGTGTAATTTTTTTTTAGTGGAATCAATGGACCCCACTTGTTCTTATATCCCTATGCCTTTAGATGACTGCTCGATAAAATGTCAAAGTGAAACAATGTTGACTTGTTGCACTATACATGCTTTAAAAACCAGTATATTTTAAGATTGTTTGGATTTGATTGCATAGAACTCTTCTAGAATTGACATTCGTGTATCAACAAAGTTCAAAATTCAAAATACCACACAAATTATGTGAAGGAGCTTGAGAATCAAACTCGACTACTATTCTTAATAATTACAACCCTTGAAACAATAAACCATATACATCACAATTTATGCTAAAATATTTTTTTTGTCATTTTTATTGAACTTTTTTTCAAGTTAGATGAATTTTTTTATATTTTCGGACTTTTCTATTAACAAAAATCATAAAAATATAAAATTTCGATCAAACACTAAAAATATTCATTAAAAACTCAAAACTCAAAACTCAAAACTCAAAACTCAAAACTCAAAGCAGCCAAAAAAATCAAAAAACCTATTAACCAAGAGTACCTAAGTAATAACAATAGAAAAAGAAATAAAAAATAATTAGTATGCTTAGAATATAATAACGAAAACCATTAATTTCCTTGTCCGAAATCAAAAGTCAAAACACAAGAGAAGACCAAGGTTCAAATTGCGGGTCGGACCTTGCCGCTTGTAGCTTTATCATCAAGAAAAGCTGTTCGATTTTCTTCAACGTCTCCCCAACCCAAACCAATTGAGATATAATTATAGAATGAGAGTAGAGAGAGAGGGATGACGGGTTTATTCGACAAACAAGCGGAGATATATCTGGATGCAAGGTCGAATTGCCCGAGGGAATGGTACACTATGTTGGCGGATCACACCACTCACCACCCGCCACTCTCTCGCTTGGGAAGTCGGCAATGACAACGGCCAAGCTGCTCTCGAGTAGTCCTCTCTCTCGTACACACGCTAAGGTGCTCGTTGCGATAAATTGGATATTTGTATTGAACCTAAACTAGCAATTAGTCCACTAAGGCCTCGTTTGTTTGCCCGGACTAAGCGGGACTGGACAACGAATCCAGTCCAGTCCCGCGTTTGTTTACAAAAAATGGTACTGGACAAGTAGTCCGACTGGATAAATAATCCCACATATAATCTCTCCTCTCTCTCTCATATATGAAATCTACAGCGACTCCATGGCCTTCCACCATCATCCTTGTCAAATCTTGTTATCTTTCTGAATAAATTTTTAATTTTTGGTTTATTTGTTTCACCACCAACGCCAACGCCAAGAAAAATAGTTAAATTTTATTGTTCGTTAGTTTAAACATTGATCACTATTCGAAACAATGACCATAACAAATAGTCAAATTTGACTGTTCTATGTTGCTGGTGACCGGCCGAAAAGTCATCGGCTGGTGACAATAATTTTAGGTGCAGTTGGAGTAGAGAAAAGAATTGTGACAGTGATGTACCAAGAAAATGAGGTATATATATAAGAAAAAAAAATTTAAGATATACAAAGTAACATGAATATTTTCATCCATTTTGGATAAATAGAGTTTTGACTTAAATTTTTTTTTTTTAGATGAACTAATTAAACTAAAAAAGTGCTTTTATAGAGCTACGATGAAAACCACATTTTTTCCCAGAATTTTATTCCTCTTTTAGTCATTTTTTTAAAAATCTTTTTGGTCGTTTTTGATGTGGAATAATTCGAACCAACAGATGTTCCGAGCAAAGCACGTCGCCAAAAGGTTCAGAACTCGCCTTTCAGGTCGCCTCATATTGTTAATAAATTTAAACTCCATTCCATTTACATATCCTCCACTTCGTCATAGGGCGAGACTATTTACCTCGCCCAATGCAGAGACGTCTCCTCAAAGACTTCTCTCCAAAAGGACCCCCATCTCCATTAAGAGATCTGCTATCACAAGACTCCTTACCTAATTGAAGTCCATCTCCATAAAGAGTTTCACCTCTGCAAGAGAACTATTTCCAATAGACTCCAATTCCACAACGTCGCCTATAATTCCGGAGTAATCACCAGTTGGCAGCTTCCTGATTAAACTCCAGATTTAATTGGGATAACATCCCATGTTTATCCTTCCGAGGAATTCGCCATATTACATTGACACGACTCAGTTCTCCCATCTATATAAAGGCCGCTCCCCCACAACCAAAAAGGTACGCTCAACACAGGCATTACACACTTTTATTGTGCTCTCCATACTGCCTTATTCTCTGGTCGTCTTGGTCTGATTCATACGCCGGAGGGATTTTGAGCGGCCTCACCCCGGCCGATTACTTTTACTCGTTGCTGTGCAGGTCGCCCCAGTTTAGGCCGAGGTCCAGTGCTGAGGCCGAGGAGCAATTCTGACTGTTGGTTGCTCTCCCAGATTTTTACCACAATAGTTTGGCGCCATCTGTGGGAACGATAGTTCTCTAGTTCCTATGCACCTGCGCAGCCGATTATTATCCAGACCAAGCACTAGCAGCCCTTTGGATAACAGAGTACGTCCAATGGCCAACACTAGCCAAGCTCCAGATCTAGAGGGTCTTCATCGTGAGATACGTGGGATGGCCGAACAGATGAGAATCATGAATGAAAATAATGCCCTCCTTATACAGCATCTCGCCACGAATAATCAACCACCACCTCCTCCGGCTCCTCGTCGTTCTCACCTATCAGGGAATGTATCCCAAAGTCACCATAGCACCGGAAGAGACAGACGCCGTCTCTCTCCTAGCCCTCACCCTCGACGGGAAAGAAGCCCAAGAAGCCCATCATTAGGGTCATCATCCAGCAAGACGCCAGAGTAGGAAAACGGAGTTAGACGGGGCAGATCCCCTCGTCGGGTCCATCAGGAACAAGACATGTCCACCTCCCAGAAAATTAGGGATCTGGATGCTCGCCTGGACGCCATCAACACGGGGACCGGTGCCCCAATAACTGTAGATGCTTTGATCAGGCAAACTGAACCACCTTTTACCCAAAGAATAATGAGAGCCAAGGTGTCATCCAGGTTCAAACTGCCTGCTCAGTTCAGGATCTATGAAGGCAAAACGGATCCTATGGATCACCTGGATTCTTACAAAAATCTGATGCATCTCCAGGGTTACTCGGATGAGGTCATGTGTAAAGCTTTTTCTGCTACACTTAATGGGACGGCGAGATCGTGGTTCCGAAAATTGACTCCCGGAACCATAGATTCATTTGGCGAACTGAGCACACTTTTCGTAGCTAATTTCATAAGTTGCAAGGTCAGGAAGAAGAACGCATCCCATCTTTTCACCGTCCACCAGAAGGAAACGGAGAACTTGAAGGATTATATGAAGCGATTTAACCAGGCTATATTAGAAGTTGAAGACCCCAGTGACAAGGTGGTCGTCATGGCTATGATGGAGGGACTTCGCCCAGGTCCTTTGTTCGACTCTTCGTCCAAGAACGTTCCGGAGACATTGTTTGTCCTTCAAAGTAAAGCCGACAGGTACATCGCTGCGGAGGAATTGGCCGAAGCCAAACGAAGGCGAAGAGGGAAGGAAGACCACAAGAGGAAAGAGCCTGATACAAGGCGATCTGATTATAAGGACGATGAACGAAGGAGCAAGAAGCCTAATCGGGACTCAAGACGGACCAATGACAGGCGACCTCGTACTCCACCTCGCCGCACTGAGCTGGTGTTGCCTCCGCTTAATACTCCCATTGCCCAAGTCCTCACAGAAATCAAGCATGAAGAGTTCGTCAAGTGGCCCTCGAAAATCAAGACTGATCCCCGGAAGAGAAACAAAAACAAATACTGCGTGTTTCACCGAGACCATGGCCATAATACCGAAGACTGTTTTTATCTAAAGGAGCAAATAGCCGACCTCATCAAAAGAGGGTATCTGAGAAAGTACATTGGGGATCGCCATTCCCCCAATTCAGCAGAAAGAAGGTACGGAGACAATCGACCTACTGCTGGAGATATTCAGGTAATACACGGTGGGTTTGGATCCGGAGGAAGCTCGAATTCATCTAGAAAGAGGCACGCCAGAAGTGCAGGTATGCTATCCGCAGAAGTTTACAACCTCTCCTCACCAATGGCCGATGTCCACCCACCCATTACCTTCAACAATGATGACCTGAAAGGCCTGCACCTACCTCATGATGACGCCCTGGTCGTTTCGGGCATCATCGCCAATTTTACCGTCCAAAGAATCTTGGTCGACAATGGTAGTTCGGATGACATTCTGTTCATCTCCGCATTTGAAAAAATGAAGATAGGGCTCGACAAGTTGCAGCCCTTTATGACGCCTTTGGTGGGATTTGGAGGAAATCTGACTCATCCACTGGGATGGGTCAAGTTGCCGGTTACTTTGGGAACAAAACCTCGCCATTTTAGGACGCCCAACTCTAGGCGGAATTAGGGCGATTACCTCAACCTACCACCTGAAGATGAAGTTCCCCACCTCGGCAGGAGTGGGTGAAGTGCGGGGCGACCAGAAAGTGGCCAGACAATGTTTCATTTCGGCCATGAAGATCGAGACCCTCCCGGTACCGAATACCCAATAGCAATTACCGATCAACGATGGCGAGATAGAATCTTTGAGGGACGAGGTGGAACAGGTGGTCTTGATTGATCCCCGAGAAATCGAAAACACTAAGCCCCTTGAAAAAACTATCCCAATTTCCATCCATCCGGAATATCCTGATCGCCACGTTATGATCGGAACAGAACTTGCCGAAGCACTGCGCAACGCTTTGGTGGAATTCTTAAAAAGAAATTTTGACGTTTTTGCCTGGTCCCAAGGCGACGTCCCAGGGATAGATCCGCAGGTCGCCATGCATAAATTGTAGACCAACCCGGCAAATCCTCCAGTTCGCCAAAAGAGAAGGAAATTCGCCCCTGAGTGGCTTTGAGTTATCGACGAGGAGGTCGCCAAACTCATTAGAGCTAAAGTTAATAAGGAAGCTCAATATCCAGATTGGTTAGCTAATGTCGTCGTCGCCCCAAAAAGGGGGGGAAGTGGAGAGTATGCGTGGACTACACTGATCTCAACAAAGCATGCCTAAAAGACAGTTTTCCACTGCCAAAAATTGATTTGATAGTCGACGCCACATCTAAGCACGAGCTTCTTAGCTTCATGGATGCCTTTTCGGGATATCATCAGATCAAGATGTTTCCTCCTGACGTAGAGAAAACTTCATTCATCACAGAACGAGGATTGTATTGCTACAAGGTCATGCCATTTGGTCTCAAAAATGCTGGGACTACTTATCAAAGATTGGTGAACAGAATGTTCAAAAAGCTGATCGGAAAGACCATGGAATTATAAATAGACGACATGCTCGTTAAAAGCCTCGAAGCAGCAAAGCATGTCGCCCACCTCGAAGAAGCTTTCAACATTTTGAGAAAACACAAGATGATGTTGAATCCTTCCAAATGCATTTTTGGCGTATCATCCGAAAAATTCTTAGGGTTCTTGGTAACCAAACGTGAAATTGAAGCTAATCCAGACCAAATTCAAGCTCTGCTCGGGATGAGCTCGCCCAGAAATATTCGTGAAGTCCAGCAGTTAACTGGGCGGGTTGCCGCCCTCAACCGATTTGTTTCCAAATTGGCAGACAAATGTTTATCGTTCTTCAAAATCCTAAGAAAAAATCAAAATTTCCAGTGGACGAGAGAATCGGAGGAAGCTTTTCAACACCTCAAAGAGTATTTAGGGTCGCCTCCTCTGCTTGTCGTTCCAACATCGGGGGAAGAATTGTTCATATACCTCACCGTTTCGACCACAGTAGTAAGTGTCGTGCTCATCCGAGAAGAGGACCATGTCCAAAAACCGATATACTATGTTAGTAGGTGCTGAGAACAGATACTTGATGATTGAAAAGCTCGTCTATGCCTTCTTGATCGCCACCAAAAAACTTCGCCATTATTTTCAAGCCCATCCCATCACCGTGTTAACCGATCAGCCGTTGAAACAGGTTCTTCAACGACTAGATACCTCGGGGAGACTCCTGAAATAGTCCATTGAGTTGAGTGAATTCCATATTAACCACAAACCGAGGACAACAATAAAAGCCCAGGCTTTAGCCGACTTTGTGGCTGAATCCACTCATAAGCCCGATCTAGAATTCTCGAAGGAAGGGATTCGCAACTCATAAAAAGACCTCGAAAGCTCGGAGAACAGTCTCGACCGCTCGGGAGAAGGGCTCGATAAGTGGACATTATTTGTTGATGGGTCTTCCAATCAACATGGATGCGGTGCAGGGCTTGTTCTCCAAACCCCGGAAGGTGAACAGATGGAATACGCCATACGGATTGGATTTAAAGTCACCAACAACGAAGCTGAGTACGAAGCACTCCTTGCTGAATTATGGGTCGCCACAAGAATGGGAGTCCAATCAATTGAAGCCTACAGTGATTCTCAACTAGTCGCCAACCAGGTTCAGGAAGATTACCTCGCCAGGGACGCACGAATGGCAGCTTATCTAGATGAAGTCAAACGCTTGACTCAGAAGATCAAAAAGTTCACCATTCAACAGATCCCTAGAGAAGAAAACAGAAAAGTAGATGCCCTAGCCAATCTTGCTTCAGCTTTTGATTTTATATCAGACAGAAATATACCTTTGGAATTTTTGTCAAAACCAAGCATTGAGGTCACCAAATCCATCTGTACGACAGAAATAAATCCGACCTGGATGGATGAGATCGCCACCTACCTTCAGGACGGAACACTACCAGAGGAAAAACTCCAAGCCCGCCGAATCCGCTATAGATCTGCAAGGTTCTGCCTACTTCATGGAATTTTATACAAACGATCCTTCTCTGGTCCTCTCCTAAGGTGTCTCCGACCTGAGGAAGCCAATTATGTGATGCGAGAAATCCACGAAGGCATCATCGAAAATCATTCGGGAGCGAGGTCGCTGGTACGAAAGGCGATTCGCCAAGGCTACTTTTGGCCCCAAATGGGACAGGATGCAACGAAATACACCAGGGAGTGTGACAAATGCCAGAGGTTCGCTCCATCCAACCACCTTCCCCATATCGAGATGGTGCCAAGTACCAGCCCCTGGCCATTCGCCCAATGGGGGATCGACAGACTAGGGCCTTTGCCTCAAGCTCCATTACAGAGAAAGTTCTTAATCGTAGCTATTGATTACTTTACAAAGTGGGTAGAAGCTGAACCACTGGCCAAAATCACGGAAAAGAATACGAGGAACTTTGTTTGGAAGGGTATCATTTGCCGATTTGGAATTCCAAAGGTTCTTATCTCAGACAATGCCCGGCAATTCGACAACGACAGATTCAGGAAATTTTGCTCGGACCTCGCCATATCACATCATTTCTCCTCGCCCGGTCACCCTCAAGCCAATGGCAAAGTAGAAGTCACTAACAGAACCATCCTTAGAAATTTAAAAACGAGATTGGAGAAATCCAAAGGAGAATGGGTGGAAGACTTGCCGAGCATATTATGGGCATATCACACTACTAGCAGGATTCCTACTGGTGAAACGTCTTATTCCATGGTTTATGGAACCGAATCAGTGATACCTGTCGAAATCGGAATGCCGAGTTTCAGGACTTCAAACTTTGATAAAGATAGCAATGATGGCCAGCTGAGACTCAATCTCGACCTCCTTGAGGAAAAGCGGGAACAAGCAGGCATACGCCAAGCAGCTTATAAGTATCAGGTCGCCAAATATTTTAATCAGAGGGTCAAGCACAGATCATTCTTACCGGGCGACCTAGTTCTGCGAAAAGTTACCCTATCAACCAAAGAACCAAATACTGGGAAATTAGGACCAACATGGGAAGACCCTTACAAGGTCGTCAAGGTAACTCTCCCATCCTTGGAACACTGAGCATTTGAACACTGAGCATTTGAAGAAATATTTCTAATAACTCCCCTGGGCGAAATACTTGTAACTCCTAGATTTTATTTTGAGTAATAAAACTTCTCCAGTTTATTTCAATAACAAAGTACAGGATGGAGGTCGCCTATTCAAGATCGCCAGTTCATCGAAAGATGACAGAGGCATCTTGGTCGCCTATTCAAGATCGCCAGTTCATCGAAAGGTGACGGAGGCATCTTAGTCGCCTATTCAAGATCGCCAGTTCATCGAAAGGTGACGGAGGCATCTTGGTCGCCTATTTAAAGATCGCCAGTTCATCGAAAGATGACGGAGGCATCTTGGTCGCCTATTCAAGATCGCCAGCTCATCGAAAGATGACGGAGGCATCTTAGTCGCCTATGCAAGATCGCCAGCTCATCATAAGATGATGGAGGCATCTTGGTCGCCTATGCAAGATCGCCAGTTCATCATATCTTGGTCGCCTATTCAAGATCGCCAGTTCATCGAAAGATGACGGAGGCATCTTGATCGCCTATTCAAGATCGCCAGTTCATCGAAAGATGACGGAGGCATCTTGGTCGCCTATTCAAGATCGCCAGTTCATCGAAAGATAAGGCATCTTGGTCGCCTATTCAAGATCACCAGTTCATCGAAAGATAAGGCATCTTGGTCGCCTATTCGAGATCGCCAGTTCATCGAAAGATGACGGGCATCTTGATCGCCAAATTTAAAAGTCGCCAGGTCACTGAAAAATGACCTCTCCTATCCTAGTTCGCCATTAATTAAAGAATTAAGAAGCCATTAAAGTATTGCACATCGCCAAAATATATTCATTCAACACCGAGTAGAAAATCAACATTTATATTCATGACGATTAAAATTACAAAGAGGCAGCTCGCCCCTGCTGAAGGCTTGCTTCCTCGATGGTCTCCCTGCTCTTCACCGCCAAGGAAGATCCAAACACAAGCGCCTGCTACAAACAGATCTAAATAGATCAAACCAATCATATTTAGCAAGGATAAAACGAATAGAAGATAGTATCAAAATGATACCTGACCGAGAGCTTGGAAAAATTTCGAGGCAGTTTTGTCCAGAGAGAGCTACCCCACCTTTTCTTGATCCGTAGGAGGGATTACCCCTCGAAGGATCTTCTCGGCCACCGAAGGCTCCCCAAGATGGAGGCCCTCGGACCAAGAACTGTACCCAACGATGGCGAGCTTCCCTCCCCGGGACCAGAAGAAAGGGCCATCGGATGGTGTGCTGGACCAGACTTCTTTTTTGGTTCAGGAATGGGGGCTTGCCCCTTGCCTTTGGAGTCATCCCTGGACTTCGCCTTCTTGCTCGGCGAGGAGGGAGGTTCATCCGCTGGACGCTTCTCGCCAATAACCACCCCCTTTGCAGGAGGACCAGATTTTTTGGATGAACTCTCACCTCGGGCTTTCTCCACCCTTTCGCTGAGCTTCTTGAGGCTGATCCTCCTCGACATTGCTGCAAAAAAAGAAAAAAAAGGAGATATATATCAGACGTAAAAAGATAATCAACAAAGGGAGGAAGAGTATACCATCCGACCTAAGCTCGGGGGATAGCTTGGAATCCGACCAGGATTCTGATGTCGAGACCGAGCTCGATCCCAACTTTGAGCAAAATTCTAAGACAGGGTCTCGGATCTTTCCCCCTGACCATCTTAGTAAGGTCAGGTCGAGAATTTGAGGAGCAACCCTCCTCAGTTCTTTCCTAACAGTCCCTAGATATTCTATCGAGTCCTCTCGGGGCTGGCCACCTTGAAGTTCACCACGGGAAGAGCGGGACTCACCCGCTTCACCCAAAGTCGATGGTGGTTGCGGATGATCGCCCTCTTCACCCGATTCAGCAGGACCGGGCGAGCTGAAAACCCGGCGAAAAGCCTTAGTTTTAAAAATCATAGGGACCTCATAGCGCCCACGTTCCGCCACCGACTTAGAAATTTGGTCATAGAATTCCTGCTCGAACGACAGCAACGTAGGCAGCTCGTTGCAGCGTTTATCTGAAAAGAAACCCATGTTAATACCGATCTAGTTAATCAAACAAACTGATTGGCAAAATAAAAACCGACCTGGAATTCCTCATGACCTCGGAATCCGCGGTACTCCCTCCCGAGGTTCTTCATCGAAAAGCTCTCAATTATCCCCGGAGGCAAAGAAGAACCTGCTTTTCCACCCCTTCACGTTGTTGGGGTACCCTCCGAGGATAGTTTTCTTGTACCTCGCCTTGAAGTACAGCCACCCTTGGTCCGGCTTAGGGTTATTTGAAAGGAAAAAAATGTTCCTAAACTCAGATAGGGTCATCACAAACTTGTGAACTCGCCACAACGACACGGCGCTGACGATACTGCGCCACGCGTTGGGGACGAGCTGAGCAGGACAAATTTTATAGAAAAGCAAAATTGACCTAATGATTAAAGGAATAGGAAAACGGAGGCCCGCGGGAAAGGCGGCCTCGTAAAAAGCTACCTCGCCAGGGCGAGCAGAAAGTATGGTCTCGCCCTCTTCAGGGAGTCTAAGCTGTACTCCCTGAGGAAATGAATAAGCCTCACTTAGAGAGCCGACCTCCTCAAGGGTCATAGTGCTGTGTTCCTTAGTTACAGAGGGATGGACATCACCTAAAGGGACGACCTCGGCAACGGATGGATCTTCCATTGGAGACCTAGGGGATTGTCTAACCTCATCAGTAACGTACGACGAACCCTCTCCTAAATGGTCTGAGATCCACGAAGGCAAAGAATCCAAAGTTGGACTCGCTGTAGACCTATGGGACATACAACTAAAGAAAGAATGATTACTTACTGTGCTAAGAAATAATGGCGGCCACAGGCAGAGGCAAGGAGACTGAAGGCAAGAAGAACAGATTGCACGACTACAAGCAAGAACTAGGAGAGAGAGAGTGATGTTAGGCGAAAAAAGATAAAAGTAAATGGGTAGGGTCCTTTATATATAAGAAAGTGACGGATGAGATCCGTCCGCTTTAATGGCCCAGATTAATCCGCCTATTCAAATTCTTTTTGAAACTTAAATCCCGAGCCATCAAATCCCGCCAAAGGTAATCATAGCGCCGCCTTGTTTCTCTAAAAAACTACTGCAGAATTTGATGCCCCATCCACATGTCAAACCGGGAAAAGAGGCACATTTAATACGCACCCACACGGGTCCATAACTTCTAATGATATTACTCAAAGGTCCCAAATATCTCGGCACTTTTGAGTAGGGGCTACTGATGTGGAATAATTCGAACCAACAGATGTTCTGAGCAAAGCACGTCGCCCAAAGGTTCAGAACTCGCCTTTCAGGTCGCCTCATATTGTTAATAAATTTAAACTCCATTCCATTTACATATCCTCCACTTCGCCATAGGGCGAGACTATTTGCCTCGCCCAATGTAGAGACGTCTCCTCAAAGACTTCTCTCCAAAAGGACCCCCATCTCCATTAAGAGATCTGCTATCACAAGAGTCCTTACCTGATTGAAGTCCATCTCCATAAAGAGTTTCACCTCTGCAAGAGAACTGTTTCCAATAGACTCCAATTCCACAACGTCGCCTATAATTCTGGAGTAATCACCAGTTGGCAGCTTCCTGATTAAACTCCAGATTTAATTGGGATAACATCCCATGTTTATCCTTCCGAGGAATTCGCCATATTACACTGACACGACTCAGTTCTCCCATCTATATAAAGGCCGCTCCCCCACAACCAAAAAGGTACGCTCAACATAGGCATTACACACTTTTATTGTGCTCTCCATACTGTCTTATTCTCTGGTCATCTTGGTCTGATTCATACGCCGGAGGGGTTTTGAGCGGCCTCACCCCGGCCGATTACTTTTACTCGTTGCTGTGCAGGTCGCCCCAGTTTAGGCCAAGGTCCAGTGCTGAGGCCGAGGAGCAATTCTGACTGTTGGTTGCTCTCCCAGATTTTTACCACAACAGTTTTAGTTAATAGAATTGGAAAAGTTAAAAAGTTTCTGAAACTCAAATTAATCCAATACCGAATTATTCTAGATTTTATTTAAAATAAATTTTGAATTTAAATTTTATTTTGCATAACTTTGGTTGTTAGTGGTTATTTTGAATTAATTTGAATTTTAATATTTTATTTTTATTTTTTTGATTGTTCTAATGGAGATAAATCCAAAAACTTTAAATGTTTTTTTGACTAAAACATAAAAAAATTATAATATAAACTTGTATGTCCATTTTTTCTCAAAGGGAGCCTAATTTGCCTCTATGTAAAATTTATTTTTTTATTTGGTTTAACTTTGTTTGAGATTTTTAGTTGTTTGGGTTCTGTTTTTTTTTTTTTTTTTCATCTTTGAAGAACTTTTAAATTATTTCATCAAAATTTTATATTTTTAATTATTTGTTTTTATTATTCACGCAAAATTTTTTTCTCGCAATTTTCATTTCAAAAAAAAAAAATCTTTCCAAGTCAAATTTACGAACAGTGTTAATGAGAGATTTGGGCCAATGTACCGATGCTCATAGTTTGTCCTTTACGTCAATTTCATCCCTGCATTTTTAGTTTGCTTATTTTTAGCCGTATCTTATTGACAAGTTGCTGAGCATTATGAGCAAGAGCTTGGAATCTGTGAGTTGGTTAATTCTCACAAGATGTTAACCTCCGCACTACCACGCCACTTTTCTCCTTGGTTGCTACGCATCACAACAAGTATCGTCAAAGCTTATCAGTCGGGTTGACTGGAAGACCTTCCGGTGTGAGAGTAAGAACACGAAATTGGAGAGATAGAGCAAGGTAACTAGAGAGTTAGAGTTTTATTGCATACCAGGGAACCTGTGAGCCCTTCTACTTACTTCATACATCCCAGTCGAACTCAACTTTCATACTTCATATCAAACTCTACTAACATGATCTCCGCGCTTTTTCTTATCCCACCTAGGAAGTAGATCTTCCCTAGTTGGATAGGACTTCTTGAAGAACATGTCGCTTCCCACCGTCTTCCAATACGACCGCCCTCAATCCCGCACTTCCTTGGCCCAACACATGAACATCCACCTTGAGCCCAACTCTTTAGGCCCAATCCTCATGGATTGAGCCCGTTCGGCATAATGACAAGTCCATACTAAACACATATGACCCAATAGCAGGTCCTGAGTTAGTTAATATGGCCCAAACTTATTTTGGACCCTTACAATTGCTTGATAAATATCTCTTTTTATTTATAAATAAATATAAAAAAATAATAATTGAATATTTATCTCTTTATTTTAAATAGAGATAAAATATTAAAAAGCCACCAAATGTGACAAGTGGCTTAATTGGATTGGTCAAGAGCTTTTTGGTTCTAATAATACAATTATTTGTCAAATGACACTATATAATTGGACCTTTAGGCAGTGTTTGGATCTCGAATTTGATGAGAAAAAATAAAATAAAAAAGTTACACGATCCAACCGTTTGGGACCATTGGATCGTGTAACTTTTCTATTTTCATTTTCGTTTGCCTTTTTCTCACCAAATTTGGGATTCAAAAACAATCTTATTGTGACATTTTGTAATTACCTGAAAATTATGTGTCTTCACTTATATTACTTGTATTAATGTATCTTTCTTTTCCTTAAAAAAAGGTAAGGTAAATTACACATACCTTCCCTGAAATTTATCTTTAATACAGATTCCACCCTTATGTTTTAGAAATTACACTGACCTCCCTTATCATTGTTTGTTTGTTAACAAAGAAAATTAAAAACCTTTAATTACTTTAATGCCCTCAAATTGAAACAAAAGGTACTATATTGCCCTCTTCTACTTTCTTACCTCTCTCTCGCCCCTATCTATCATTACTCACCCACTATTGTTACAAATTACGTGAACCATCCCTCCCAATTTGTGTGACAATCACACAAAGCACAATAATTACCTATTTTGGTATTTAATGGATCTTCCAATTTTGCTCTCTTTACCTCTTACTAATTTGTTAGAATTGCATTGTGATGGGTCTTTCAATGAGTTTTTATGGGTCTTGCAATTTCTCTCGCTCTCTTTTGTTAGAATTGAATTGTGACAGGTCTTTAATTTGGTATTATGAATGGGTCTTGATGGGTATTCCAATCTCTTTCTTTCTCTCTCTAGTTTGTTAGAATTGAATTTTAATAGGTCTTCTAAATTGGTATTTCTGGATGGGTTTTGATAGGTCTTTCAATTTCTCTCTCTAATTTGCTAGAATTGAATTTTATAGGTCTTCCAAATTGGTATTTTCTAGAATTGATTTTTTATGGGTCTTCCAAATTGGTATTTTGGATGAATTTTGATGGGTCTTCCAACTTTTCTCCATATAATTTGTGAGAATTAAATTTGATAGGTCTTTCAAATTGGTAAATTAAATGGGTTTTACTGGCTCTTCCAATTTTTCTCTTCCTCTTCCTCTCTCTACATACATGTATATGTAGTGTGGGATGTATATGTTTTAAGGATAAGATAAAATAAGTCGAGAATAGATACACGCAGCGATTCTATGACTGCATTGGTAGCTTTATTTAACTAGCAATGTCTTACTTGCAACACTGAAATAATGAGACTGGTCGCCAGAGCTATTTCCGATAAATGACTCTCTGACGGTCAAGTTAGATGACCGGAGTATGTACAGAGAGATAGAGTATATACGTTTCTTAGCCAAAGTGTGCGTACCTTTAAATGAAAGAAAGACTGACTTTATATAGTATAGCATGGTGTGTCACATCCCGAAT
>BRYE01000007.1:7863618-7871118 GCA_030159115.1 Actinidia arguta var. hypoleuca
CGGACACAAAGTCCATCGTGATATGCTCCCATTTTCACTTAGCAACCGGTACTGGTTGTAAAAAACCTTTTGATTTCTGGTGTTCGGCTCTAACTTGTTGGCAAGTTAAACACTTATAAATGAACAAGGCAATGTCTTTCTTCATTTGCCACCACCAAAATTGGCGACATAAATCATGGTACATCTTCGTCCCTCCAATATGAATTATAAGTCGTGAATGATAAAACTCACGAAGAATTTCGTCTTTACTAGACAAAGGTACAAACAATCTAGACTTGTACCTCAGACTCTAGTTTGAATGTAAAACCCAATATGTTGGTCCTACACCTCTAGCAATACGATCACAAATCGTCTTGGCCTCCACATCCTGATAATGGATGGTTCAGTGGACAATGTGAACAATGTAGCAAACTCGCCCGTCTTACTGAGAAGCAAATCGTACTCACCGAGATCCTGAAGCATCTGCCACTCATAGATAGAAATACTCGTCAAGGTACTAAGAGATTTCCTACTAAGCGCATCGGCCATAACGTTGGCCTTTTCAGGATGATATTGTAAGTCAAAATTGTAGTCCTCCATGTACTCCATCCAGCGTCGTTGCCTCAAGTTCAAGTCCTTCTTTGTAAACAAATAATTCAAGCTCTTGTAGTCTGAAAACACTTCAAACCGCTCTCCGTATAAGTAAAACCTCCAACTCTTCAAGGCAAATATGATGGCCGCAAGCTCTGAGTCGTGAGTTGGATAATTTTGCTCATGCGTCTTCAACTGACGTGAACCATACGCAATCACCTTGCCCAATTGCATCAAAATGCATTCCAAACCATCACATGAAGCGCCACAGTACACGGTGTACCCCAATCCTCGCTTAGGTATAACGAGAATTGGTGTCGAAGTTAACCTTCTCTTAAGCTCCTGAAATAAATGCTCACAAGCGTCATTCCAAACAAAACAATTTCTTTTTATCGAAAGTCGAGTCATCGGTGCTGCTAAACGTGAAAAGTCGTATACGAATCGTCAGTAGTAATTGACTAAACCTAAGAAACTACGAATCTCAAAGACGTTCTTTGGTCTTTCCCAATTCATCATTGCCTCAATCTTTGAGTGATCGACAGCTACTTTGCTTCCAAAAACAACGTGACCTAAGAATTTCACCTCAAGTAACCAGAATTCGCACTTACTAAATGTGGCATACAAACGATGCTCTCATAGAAGCTGTAGTACAAGTCTTAAATGTTTCTCATGTGACTCAACTGATGACAAATAGATTAATATGTTATCCACAAATATGACCACAAACCGATCAAGATACGGATGAAAGACATGATTCATCAAGGCCATGAAAGCTGCTGGCGCGTTCATAAGACCAAATGGTATTACAAGAAATTCATAATGTTCATAGCGTGAGCGAAAAGCCATCTTTGCGATGTCCTCTTCCTTAATCTGCAATTGGTGATAACCTGACCTCAAGTCAATCTTCGAGAAATAGCTTGAACCCTTCAATTGATCAAACAAATCGTCGATTCTCGAAAGTTGATACTTGTTCTTTATCGTCACACGATTCAATCGTCGGTAATCAACACATTCGAAGTGATCCATCCCTCTTCTTTGCAAACAAAGATGAAGCTCCCCATCGTGATGCACTAGGTCAGATAAAACTCTTATTCAATAAGTCTTGAATCTAGACTTTCAACTCTTGCAACTCTGCTGGTGCAAAACGACAAGGTGGTACAGAGATGGGCGCGGTACCCGGCATAAGATCAATGAAGAATTCAATCTCCCGGTGTAGTGGTAACTCCATCAAATCTTCTGAAAAGATATCCAAAAATTTGCAAACAACCGGTGGCAAAACCACGCAAAGTACATTACCTTCGACAACCAAACAAGCTGAGAAGAGAAAATTTAATTCCCCTAATCTACGTATACCGATAGGCGATGGGATAAGGCCATAACCCTGATCTCCTACAACGTGAAAACGGTCGTCCTTGAGTATACAAAAGGTAACCTAATGCCGAAAACAATCTATTATAGCATGATAGCCCATTAACCAATCTATACCAAGGATCACATCAAAACTAGTCATGTCTAATCCGATAAAATCGAACACAAAATGTCGATCGAAGATCTCTCTACCTCTCAATATCTACAAACTTGTCTCAAGGTTAATCTACCTCCTACTAGAGTGTCTAACAGAAGTAATGAATCTAATATATCTATCTCTAATCACAATGCTAAGGCAAAAGATGATGCGATGAATGAATGAGATGCTCCCGTGTTAATGAGAACACGAGCCCACAAATTAAATAGGAGAAAAGTACCTCGTACAACAGAGGTATCGAACTGCGGTTCCGACTGTCCCTGATGGTCCAACTGCTGATGTCATATTATAAACTCGCCCTGAGTCCTCTAATACTGTTGACCCATAGCTTGTGATCTCGGCTGATGTGAAATTTGTGCCGATGTGAATGTTGGGGTGGCCCTAGGGCCTAAACTGATTGAGTAGGCTGCTGAGATCTTGTAACTCCTTGATTCTTCTTCTTTTGTCCCTTTACAATTAAGTAGGCTGTTGAAACTTCGTCATTATATATTTTATCCCCTTACAATTTTCCCTTAATTCGCATGATCTAGGTTGATGCTCGCCGATGTTATGTAAGCTGGACGTGTTCGTCATTATATATTTTATCCTCTTACAATTTTTCCTTAATTCGCATGATCTAGGTTGATGCTCGCCGATGTTATGTAAGCTGGACGTGTTCGTTCTTTCTGAGCTCAGTGCTTGGTGGTCACACTGATGCTTTCTAGCTAGCTATCTTTCTTCTATCTGAGTCCATCATTCCATCGGGTATGACCAGAGGTAGAGTTCACCAATTGATCGATTTTTGACAATGAAAAGTAATCTTTAGGACAAGCTCGGTTGAGGCTAGTGAAGTCCACGCACTTTCCATTTGTCAGTCTTTTTCTTTACCACGACTGTGTTTGACAACCAGTTTGGGTAAAAAACTTCTATTATTGCACTCGCCTCTTTTAATTTTTTCACTTCTTCGATCACTACATCCATATGCTTGGTTGCGGATCTCCTCACTCGTTGTTTCACTGGTCGAGCGTCGGATAGGACGTTCAACTTATGTTTGATGAAGCTGTGGTCTATCCTGGGCATCTCGTATGGTGTCCATGTGAATACCTCATTATTAGTTTTAAGGAACTAGATAAGCTCGGTTCTTTCTAGTTCCTCTAGGTTCGCACTGGTGAGAAAGAAAAGATCTAAGCTTGGTTCATCCAATTTATAGCGTATTAGGTCTTCCATGCCCTTATCCTTGGGGGTCCCTCTTGACTTCTTTCAAGACTTTGTGCTCCTCTTCAATCAATTGTACCTACTGCATGGCCGCCTTAGTGAAGACTATAGCGAGGTGGCACTAAAGGGTTTCTTCACCTCGGGGGATGACAAATTTGATGACCTGGTGTAATGTGGATGTCACCCCTTCATCTTGTGCAACCAATCTCGACCAACAATTGCATTATATAGGGAACATATGTCCATAACAACGAACTCTGTCACCAGCTCTTGGGAACCAGCTCGGACTTTGAGGGTCATAGTTCCCAAGGGCCAGTGAGACTGAGTGTTGAATTCGACCAGGGGAGCTCGAGCTGGCTTTAAGTCAGACTGCGAAAGCTTAAGTTGCTTAAATAGGTCGTAATACATCACCTCAATTGAGCTTCTTGTATCTACTAAGATCCTCTTCATGTCATAGCCCTTCATTCTGAGTTGGATGACCAATGGGTCAGTATGGGGATGTTACACCTTTTCCAAGTCAGTTTTGGTGAACATGATACTCCTGGGTTCGGATATCGTTTGCCTTGGCTTCTTTGCCATTGATTGGACCAAGAGAACCTCGTTCATTTGTCTGATCATTCTGATCTCTTTTCGGATTTTATTCTCAAGATCTGGGTGATTTGAGCCCCCTATCATGTGAATAGTGCCCAGAGGAAGATCCTTCTCCTCCCCTATTGTTTTATCTGTCTCATCATCCCCTCGATTGAACCTTGGGTTAGGTTTGACCTAGGCCTTCTCTGCCTGAGTTTTCTTCTCATCGACGAACTCTTTTAGGTATCCATCTTAGACCAGCTGGTCTAGGAAAACTTTCAGGGCTCGACAATTCTCTATTTTGTGTCTTCTTTCATCATGGAAGAGAACGGCTCCATCGTTAGTTGTGCCTAATGGGATAGGCTTTCTAAAATAAGGTTTATCTCGAATTCGGGCGAGGAGCTTGTAAATTGGTTCTTTAAAAATGACGTTGATCCCTTACATCACCCGACTTTCATAGTCAACCAAGTTTTCCTTCCGCTTTTCGAACAGGCCCTAATCCCTAGCGGTAGTCCCCATAGCTTTTTCTGTTTGTCTGACATCGTCCTCCAACTAGGCGAACATCTCAACCCGGGACATGAGGTCCCGAAAGTCGGTTGGAGGGTTGAGCGTCAAGTTCTCTCAGAGTCTCTCCCCAAGAGTCGGCCCGAGCTTGTAGCTCGTCACTACCAACTCCATAGAGCACTCTTCAATCTCATTATACGTCTCCTTATATCGCTTGTTGTAGTTTTTGAATAACTCATTCTTGCCTTTTCTAAGCGTCAAAAGAGAACTTACGCCTTTCGGCGCCTTTATGTTGATCACGAATTATGCTACGAATGATTTAGTCAGTTGATGGAAGTTCTCGATTGACCTCGCGGGAAGTTTGTCAAACCATTTCAGTCTGAGGTCTCCCAAGTTCGATAGGAATACGCAGCACATCAAGGCATCCATGTGGTTCCAAAGAGCCATCATTTGCTTGACGTAACTTACATGGGACCTCAGATCTAACTTCCCATCATATAGCGTGAACCTCGATGGTGTAAACTTCTCTAGTTGGTTCATCCCCTCGATGTCTTGGGAGAATGACATCTGGTATCTAGGGAATGCCTCCCTTTGCTTGCTAATGATCGTGCAGACCATCGATCTTGTAAGAGCAACCTTACTTGTTGCCACCACTTTTTTGGCCGTTGAGTTTAGTACGCATATCCCCTTCTTGGCGTTGAGAGTTTTGTAGAGATCCACACCAATCTTAGTTTGGTTGTGCGATCTTCTCCGTTTGCTCGTTGCTACAGATTTGCTATTAGTTCGGCTAGGATGGGTCTTTGTTCCCTGTTGCAGATTTTCCTGCCCCTGTCGCTTGGGCTGGCCTCATTAGCCGATTGTCAACCAAAATTTGTGCCATCTCAGCCAACTGTGTTTACAGTCGTTGGATGGTTATGTCCCTATTGTCCGCTCTTCCAAGGAGCAACGGACCTGGATTTTGCCTTGAGGTGGCCTTGGGCCCCCTCTAGGCATCATCCAGTAGTTTATCCTTTTGCGCCCAAGAGTTTTGGGTGCATGAGGGGTCTCTTTACGAGTTTATCGACTGCTAGAAATGTTTTTGCTTTGCAATGCCATCAGAACTGGCTTTGCGAATGTCTATAATCGATTTTTCACAGACGGCGCCAATTGTGGGGTATATATCTTTGAAGGATGAGAGAAAAGAAATTGAGGATAGACACCTGCATCGGTTTTATGCTGCATTGATAGCTTCAACCCGTCGTTCAGCAATGTCCTAGCTGCAACACCAAAACAATGAGATCGGCCGTCAGAGTTTTTTTTGAAAAATGGCTCTCTGACGGTCAAGTTAGATGACCGGAGTATGTAGAGAGAGAGTATGTGTGTTTCTTAGCCAAAGTGTACGTACCTTTAAATGAAAAAAATGTTGACTTTATATAGTACAGCTCAGCATGTGTCTTAACGCGCTAACTGTCTTTTCACTAGACAGACTGCATCTCGGTGCATGCTTATACGCACTGACCGCTGTGTCAGTGAGTAGGCGACTGACTCAACCATGCTCCTAGGGCCTGGCTAGTAACTTCTCATCATTGTGTCGACGTCTCAATTCGGGCGTGGGGGCTGTCATTAGAAACTTCGACGTGCAAGTCACCTTCTATCTCCTGACAACCCTCGCGATTACAGCCGGCCGTTACCCCTCATCCAGGCTTAAGCTTGGTTACCCTACCGAGCTTACTAAGCATCAACAACTTGGGAGTAAGGGTAGTTTTAGCTCGGACATGACCTGTCTTTGATAGTGTCTACACCGAGCTCCGGCGTAGAATACCTCTGAGCTTGCTCTATAGTGACAACTTAGTGGAGGCCTCTGTCTCAGCAAGACCAAACTCTGTTATTGTATATTTTGTCCCCTTACATGTCAATATACATAATGACTTAGTACTATAGTAGCCTTAGAAGAGGGAATGTTTGCATGGGGTTAAAATTTGTAATTTGTATAAATTGATTGATGACATCATCAAAATCTAGTCAACTAACGAAAGGGGGAAAATGTAAGCTAAAGTGAAATCTGAAGATATAATCTTTGAAACATGAGGGGGAAATCTGTATTAAAATAAACCTCAGGTTAAGTCACTGTAATTTATCATAAAAAAACAAAACGAAGCAAAAACAAAAACAAGCAACTAGGGTTTCGATACTACTATCCCGAGGCATCGGATTTCATTGTATTGCTTTTATAATGAGTAAATTGCACCTTAGAAAAAATATCAGTACAAGTACATCGAATTTTCATTGTATTGATATCTCATTGAGTGATGGACCAAATAAGGTGACCTCAATCATTAGTGTTGTCATAAAAAATTAAATCACCAATTGTTGGGTAAAACACACTTTATCCTATACTATCTAAATCAATCACACACAAAAAATAATAAAAATTTACGTGATTCGACAAATGATACTTACATCCATAGAGAGAAATAAATAATCCACGTCCACGGAGAGAAATAAATAATTCACTAATCGAACTAAGAGGATTACAAAAGAGTATAAAGAGAGGAGAATCAAACTTCACTCACCTCACTTTCTCAATTCTCTTTCTGTATTGTCTCTCACTCTCAACATCTTTTTTCCACAACATAGCACACGAGTCTCAGTACCCTACTTTAGACTAATTCTTTAAGAGATAATCATTTTAATAGTTTTAGTTAACTCTGAAACTTTATGTGAGCCAACCAAGCTTGGACCCAAATATGTGGGTTAGACTCAACAATAAACACATCATTCATAACAAAAAAAAATAGAGTTGTTTCCTAAGAAAAATTCTATGATTCCAGAATATGGACCAAGAAATTTTTTCAAAATTTAAAATAAATAGTTCGGATTCATTTGAATATGTGAATCCCATATAACCAAGTAAATCTGAACTATTTATTTTGAATTCTGAAAACTTTTCTTATTAAAAATTATCTTTCTAAAATAGGGTTTCTATAATCATACTTACAAAATAGTGTTCTACTCGCCCTAGAGATATTAAGAAGAGTGAGTGTTGGGAAACAATACTAGAAAACCTTAATTTACATGTCCTATTTGTTTGTATTTTGCACGCTTTGATAAATATAAGGATATGCAATTTTTATCCACTGTTTGTGGGTGGACAAAAC
>BRYE01000007.1:7921118-7926118 GCA_030159115.1 Actinidia arguta var. hypoleuca
CTCATTGGATCAAAGAATTATCAGCCGTGGGTCTCTCTGAGATGACAAAAGAGTGAGGCTGTTTGGCGTGTATCTTTTGAAATACTCCAATATTTCTGCTATATGAAGCAAAATGTGCAAGATTGATCAAATTGTCGTCCTTTTGTGCAGATATTTTGGAACTTGTGCAAAAGCACGACAATATGAACTCCAGTACATACTTCAGGTTTGATCTTATGACTAATCATGCCTTTTACTGGGATTGGAAACCAAAAGAGTAGGTATTAGCAACTTCCATGCAAGGAATCAGCATGCTTTTGAAGTATATGTTTTTACACCATGCGCATGAAATGTAAAATGTATGGAAAGCAAGATGCTAATTATTCACAAAGGCTTGATGCTTCAACTAATGGAAGAGAAAATAAATTAATGTATGTTTGCAATGTTTGTCTTCCTTGTAGGACAAAGGTATTCTGCTCACTACTTATGATATTGTGAGAGAAATTAAGCAAAATCTTTACGTGGGGACTACTACTTTTGTGATGAGAGAAGTGATGATGACATTACATGGGATTATATGCTCTACTTGATGAGTTATAATGAGCTATGCTATCAGTAGTTCAAAATTAATTTGCTTCTCTGTATTTGGTTCAATGTTCATTAATATATTTATTGTTCAATGTTTCTAAGTTTAATACACACACACACACACACACACACACACACACACACATATATATATGTGTGTGTGTATATGAAACAAGATAAGGTTCGTGATTACCTAGCTAAGTTGGTATCATATTTCCATACTAATCAAAAACTCTGAAGTAATCTCAAATTCTGTCTAGATTTATAAGAGGTGTGGACAACTATTATTATTATTATTATTATTTTATGATAAGATTTTTCCTTCTTTTCCCGCTTATTCTCTCTCTCTCTCTCTCTCTCTCTCTCTCTCTCTCTCTCTCACCACTTTCCAACAATAATGATAGGCCTGCAATTGAAATCCAAAATTGGAACACATCACATACACGATATTCCCAAGCACATATATACATTTACATATACATATGAAAACACATAATTGATAAGCCACAAATCCTACCTTAGGTCCTTGAATGTTGTCGGAACTTTGCTCAAAGACAACCATCACCACCACTTCCACCTAGTTGCCACCTTCATCCTCAGCTGCTGCCCTTCTCTCCTTCCTCTCCTATGGCTCCTTTTCTTCTCTCACGGGCAATTAACTCAATGATAATCATGTTTAAAGTTTATTTTCACAAATTGAATGCTTGTAGTAAGTTTTAGTCATAAACATTGTGATCCAAATAAAAATGTTTTGTAAAATGATATTAAATGCTTGTTCATTAAATGATATAAAAAATGTAAAAGAAGTACAAATGTGCAATGACATACTTTAAATAATGATCATTAATCACATAGTTAAAAAGAAATAAAATACCAAATAACCCAATTGTAACTATTCTCGCACGGGCACATGGCACATCAAATACAAGGGTTTGGGGTAGGGAAAAGAGGAAAGTTGGGGGGGGGGGGGGGGGGGGGGGGATGCTCAAATTGGAAGGAAACGAAGCAAACTAAATGGGAAAATCGAAGTATAAAATTCCTGAAATATCGAAGCTAATCAAAGTATAAAATTAGTGCCGATATTTGAATACATAATGTGACTGAACTCGCCATTTTTCGTTATGTCTCATCATAGCAGTTATTTTGAACCTTGATTCCTATAATAATTTGCTTTCATTTCTCACGTGGATAGTTCGTTGTTGTTTTGAAATAGTTAAAATTTTCAATGTTTTTCATTATATTTTAACATTAGGGTCATCTGATAAAGAATCCTAGTACACAAAGGGCCAAAAGTTTGCTTGGGTAGGCAACTATAGTTGCAACTATGGTGGGCAAATCCTTTCTCTGTCTCTTTTAAGCTTAAATCTCAAATGCTAAAAATGTGATTAAATCGTTTATTGTCTAGACAATTGTAGTTGCAGCCATGGTGGACAAATATTGTCTCTTTCTCTTTTAATTTTAAATCTCTGATGCTGAGAATGTGCTTGACCCATTTCTTGGCTAGGCAATTGTAGTTGCAGTCAAGGTGAGCAAATCCTTTCTCTTTCTCTTTTAATTTTATGTCTCGTATGCTTAGAATGTGATTGACCTTTTTCTTGGCTAGGCAACTATAGTTGCAGCTATGGTGGGCAAATCCTTTCTCTGTCTCTTTTAAGCTTAAATCTCAAATGCTAAAAATGTGATGGAATCATTTCTTGGTTAGGCAACTGTACTTGCAGACAAGGTGGGCAAATCCTTTTTTTTCTTCTTTTAATTTAATGTCTCGTATGCTGAGAATGTGATTGACCTTTTTCTTGGCTAGGCAACTATAGTTGCAGCTATGGTGGGCAAATCCTTTCTCAATCTCTTTTAAGTTTAGATCTTAAATGATGAGAATGTGGTTGACTTATTTCTTGGCTAGGCAACTGTAGTTGCAATTGTAATACTTCGAAACCATTAATTTTTTTCATTTAATTTTTATGTTGATTTTTATCCTTTTAAGGTCAAAGTGACCAATTAAGAAGTAAGGTGTAACTAAAAGCCCTTGGAGGAGGGCGCATGGAATTATTTCCCATGTGAGCCTTAGTGCATACATTCCCACACATACACTTTCACATACACACACATAAAGAGAGAAGAAAGAAGGAGGAGGAAAGAGAGAGCTTGGAAAGTTCAATCCCAAGCTATAGGAAGCTATTGGAAGCCCATCAACCTTAAAGAGAGGTGAGAAATTAGCTTTATATATATATATATGTATATGTTGTATGTATAGGTTTGGAAATTTTGGGGCTTTTTGATTTGATACACCTAGGAGGGTTTGGGTGTATGTTGGAGGACACCTTTGAGTCCCATTTGGTAAAATCTAGGAGCTTGAAGCTTCACATTGAGAGATTGGAGAGTTGGGATGAAAATCTCCAAATTTGAGAAAGTTAGGGCTTGTGAGAGTCAATCTTAGATTTCTTGTGTTCTAATGGTTCTTTCTCTCCATTTAGAGTTATTGTTGTTCCTTGAGCACATATTTGAACCCTAGAAACTTTGGTGAAGTTGAGTGTTAGTTTGGAGTTGGAAAGTTTGAGTTGGGAGAAACCATTTTCGAACATAGAAAACTTGGACGTTCGAACGCCAAAAATGGTCGTTCAAACGTTGCAAAGGCCGTTTGAACGGTAAGTTAAGTCTTCTGGCGTTCGAACACCAGGGCCTGTTAGCACCGGTTAAGTCTCTGGACATTCGAATGCTAAGGATGGACGATCGAATGCTAAAGCCTGTTGAGCACCAATTCGGTCTCTGGGCGTTCGAACGCCTAGGGGCTGTGGTGCGACGTTCGAACGCTAGGGAAGCTGTTCGAGCGCCTACGCCTATTTCGCATAAATTTGTTCATTTTCGTTGGGAGAAATCATTTTCGAGCATAGAAAACTTGGACGTTCGAACGCCAAAAATGGACGTTTGAACGTTGCAAAGGCCGTTCGAACGGTAAGTTAAGTCTTCTGGCGTTCGAACGCCAAGGGTGGAAGTTCGAACGCCAAGACCTGTTAGCACCAGTTAAGTCTCTGGACGTTCGAACGCTAAGGATGAACGATCGAACGCTAAAGCTTGTTGAGCACCAATTCGGTCTCTGGGCGTTCGAACGCCTAGGGTTGTGGTGCAACGTTCGAACGCTAGGGAAACTGTTCGAGCGCCTACGCCTATTTTGCATAAATTTGTTCATTTTCGTTGGGATTAAGGGGGGTTATCGCATATCTTCCTACCTTAGCCAAGTGTGGTCTTTGACCATGAATAGTCAAATAAGGACCCTCGAACCTCGTCTTAGAGGTATCGTCTTAGAGTGAGAGTACTTTGGGTCGAGTTGGGACTTTGTATTAGTTTGATTCGTTTACACATATTATTGGACATAGTATTGATGTTTTCGTACCTTAAATGTAGGGACATGTTACGTAGCACCTATTCAAGGGAAGCGAGGTGAGTGACATGATACCATGAACAAAAATCAATGTACTTTCAAACTGTTTTCAATATGAATTATGTTATATACAATGTTTTTTATGCTTTCAATGCATAAATGAATATATTCTGTTATGATCGTCATGTCTTCTAAATGCATACCAATGTTAGTATTTTACGGATCCAAAAACCCATGGATGAATGTTTTAGTATGAGAATGAAAAAGGATTTTAAATGCATAGCAAATGATTTACAATGATTAGTGACACTCGAGATTTTCTAACGGCAAGACCTTAACCTACCCGCTAGTCCTACTATAGGGGACATAAAATAAATTATCGATAGTCCTACGATAGGTCGTACGATAGGGGACAAGTAACAAACTATCTATGTGGGAGATATCCCTGGCCTAAAGAGCCCCTGCATAACCTATATGGTTAGTATATGTGACCGAAATGTTACTATACCGAGTTGTTGCACTCTTTCGTACTTACAGATTTAAAATACTTACAGTTTTACAAATATAAAAGTTCAAGTTATGTTATATTTACGAGTATGAAAGATGTTCAAGTTATACTATGTTTACATGAGTTTCAAGTTTATGAAAGTTTCAAGTTTCAGAAAAAGTTATGTTATGTTTACATGATTTACGTTAGACGAGATATGTATGTTATGCTATGATCTATGGTATTTTCATGTTCATGTATTTAATGTTATTCACTAAGCGTATATCTTATGTTTTCGAAAACAAATTTTAAGGAATCCAATCGGAGGAGCCTTAGACGGAAGTTATAAGGAAGATTTTAGTTTTGTGGCCCAAGGGTCTTATGTAGTTTATTGATGGACTAGGTCCTACGTTATGAAGTTTCAAGTTAGCCATGTTTCTTGGCAAGGCAACTGTAGTTGCATGATCACATAGAGTTTCTGGTTTATAATCATGAGCAAAGTGATGTTTACAGTGATTTTGACATTCCTCAACGATTTGAAATGAAAATTTTAATTTTATACTAGTAAGT
>BRYE01000007.1:7941118-7943618 GCA_030159115.1 Actinidia arguta var. hypoleuca
GAGGAGAGAGGACACAAAAATGATAATTGCCAAGCTATGAAAATCTTCCTTGACCAACTCGTCCGGGATGGACACTTGAAAGAGTTTGTGGACTAGGAAACGACCAGAGCAGAGGATGTCGAGGCCAAACCAAACCTCGATTTGATTGGAGTGACGAAGAAACATATAACACCCAGGAAGGAGACCTTTTCTTAGGGGATTATTCACATGATAAGGGCCCGAAATCACCCTAATCTTGAGATTAGGATCCAGGGAGAGATCCGCATGATCAAACAAATGAACGAGGTTTTCTCAGTCTAATCAGCGGATAAGAAGCTGAGGCAGACAATGCCCAAACTAGGAAGCATCACGTTTAACTAAGCCGACCTAGAGAGGGTCCAACACCCTCATGCTATCCCCCTAGTCATTCAGCTCAAGATCAACAATTACGACGTGAAGAGGATCTTGGTGGACACAAGAAGTTTTGTCAATGTGATGTATTGTGACCTCTTTGAACAACTTAAACTATCAAAATCAGACTTAAAACCCACCTGAGCCCCTCTAGTAGATTTTAATGCTCAGTCTCACTAGCCTTTGGGAACCGTAACTCTCAAAATCCGAGCTGATTCCCAAGAGCTGGTGACAGAATTCATTGTTGTCGACATTCCATCCCCTTATAATGCAATTGTTGGCCTAGTAGTTACACATGATGAAGGGAGTATCTTCCACATTGCATCAAGTCATCAAATTTGCCAACTCCCCAAGGTGAAAAAATTCTTTATGAAGATCAAGTGGTAGCCAAACAATGCTATCTCGCTATGATCTCCACTAAGGCGGCCATGAAGAGGTGCAATGGATCGAGGAAGAGCGTGAGGTTCTAGGGGACGTTGAAAGGGATCTCGAAACTAAAGTCGTGGAGGACCTAATACGCTATGAATTGGATGAGTCAAGCTTGGATCATTTCTTTCTCACTGATTCAAACCTAGAGAAACGAGAAAGAACCGAGCTCATTTAGTTCCTTGTAGCAACTATTGAGCTCTTTACATCGACACCTTACGAGATGCCCAGGATAGACCCAAATTTCATCAAACACGAACTGAATGTCCTCCCCAATGCCCGACCAGTGAAAAAACGAGAAAGAAGATCCACAACCGAGCATGTGGATACTGTGATTAAAGAAGTGGAAAAGTTAAAAAAGGCAAGGGCAATAATGGAAGTTCTTTACCCAAGCTGTTTGTCAAACACGGCCGTGATAAAGAAAAATACTAGTAAGTGAAAAGTTTGCATCGACTTCACAAGCCTCAATCGGGCTTGTTCGAAAGACTACTTTCATTTGCCAAAGATTGATCAATTGGTGGACTCTAATTCGAGGCACTCCCGAATGAGCTTTTTGGATGCATATCGAGGTTACCACCAAATAGAAATGCACGAGCCTGACCAAGAGAAAATTACATTCAGCCCCCCCGAGGTGTGTTCTGCTACAAGGTTATGCCCTTCGGGCTGAAAAATGCTAGAGCCACATATCAGAGGATGATCACCAAAATATTTGAGCCAATCATGGATAAAACCATGGATGCATACATCGATGATATAGTGGTTAAAAGAAAAAGAGAATCAGACCATGTAAGGGACTTAACCGAAGTGTTCACAATACTGAGAAGACACAAGCTGAGATTGAACACAACAAAGTGCGCTTTTGGGGTGAGTTTGGAAAATTTCTTGGGACACTTGGTGACAAGACAAGGGATCAAGGCAAATCCAAAATAAATTATAGCGATCAACAATCTCGTCATTCCAAGGACTACAAAGGAGGTTCAAAAACTGACTGGAATAGTAGCAACACTTAACCAATTCATCGGTAAGTCCTCTGACAAATGTTGCCTATTTTCTAACTCATTTGCAAAATACAAAGTTTTTATGGAATAAGGAGTGCGAGCTCACGCTCCAACAATTCAAGAAGTATTTAACTGAATTGCCGCTTCTTTCCACTCCGAATGAGGGAGAGTTGCTCTACGTCTATCTCGCTATTTCTAAACATGCCGCTAGCTCGGTACTTCTAAGAAAGGTAGATGGAGAGCAATACCTGATCTACTTTGTTAGCAAAATATTTATGGATTGCCAAACAAGGTACATGCCGCTGGAGAAGCTTGTATTAACCCTAGTTTTAACCTTGTAAAAACTCATGCATTACTTTCAAGCACACTCCATCTCTGTATATACAGAGTTTTTACTCAAAAATATTTTATCAAAAGCAGACCTGCTCGGCCAACTCTCCTAATAGGCCGTCGAGCTCAGACAATCAGACATACAATTTCTACCAAGGGCAACGATAGAAGGACAAATCTTTGCCAATTTTATGGCCGAGTTATCACCTCAAGTGGTGAGTCTAAAGCAAGGTTGCCTTGCATCTGCACACAAACGGGAGGAGAGCTCAGAGATAGAGTCCGCTGGAATTCAATCAATACCTAAGGGGTCACAAGGTTATTAGAGAATCACCCCCAAAATGCAGAAACAAATATCG